>VMDR010001916.1:0-106523 GCA_007922815.1 Macrotus californicus
TTTGCAGAAAATTTCCAAATACCCTGCTTCATGTGAGGCTCACACAACCCTATGAATGAAAAAAGATGTCTTACCACATATATATTCATATATATTATATGTCACATATAATATATATTCCATACATAAATGGAATCCAATATATATATATACACAGGGATTCCAGTTTTACAAATGTCTACTTTTTACTTATCCTCCCATTTAAAAAAATGCTAAGCCCTTGATAAAAGTGAAGTGAACTGAATATTGAGAAGGCCGATATGAAAGTATATTAAAGTCAGGGTGTATGGAAGATGGATCTCTGGTAGAAACTGTTTCCTGCAGCTTTGGTTACCAGGCAATCCTCTAAATACAGACAGTCCCAATCACCTGTTAAAAGTTAACAACAACAACAAAAAAAACAGTTAACAAACTTCATGAGCAGAGAATAGGAGCTGACAATTATGTAGAATGAGGGCTGACAACGGGGTTTATGTGGGTTCTCACAAGTGTTCCCCCTTCTAGCATTCCAGCCCCGGCGTCCGACGTGCCTTCAGGAGCAAGCATTTGACCAAGGCTGGGATCAGGTGAGGGTTCTGAGGGCGCAGCCAAGTCTGCGCGTTGACAGCGTGGCCGCCACTGCCCTCTAGCGGATGAGAAGGGGGCTCGTTGTCTGTGCTGCGGAATCAGGACTCCCTCTAGTGGCAGAAAAGCATTCCATCATGGAAAACAGAGTCTAGCGAGGTGCTGCGTCCGCGCTCATTACTGTTCGCTGGTCTCAGAACGTCATCCCGGCTCTGACAGGCTCCTGAGGTCTTCGGTAGTCATCACTGAGTGGGTCGTCAACACAGACCTTTAGGTAATTCTACCAGCAGCCAACACAGTCTCCTCTTGCGGGTTCCTTAACCTCAGTTCTGCACCAGAGGTGTCACTAGTTGCTATTCTTTCCTAAAATAGCAAAGCAGATGAGGGACATTCCTTAGATTTCACAAGGAAGGCTCTTTGCTGGTCCTAAACTCTAGTTTTAGTCCTAATAGCCTCACTATCATGGATTTAAATTCTTCATCTAAAGTAATTTAACAACTTAATTCTCCTTCTATTGAACAGAGATTTTTCAACTGGTATGCAGCAAAAAAAATTGTTAATCCTTATCAAAGGTTATGTTTATTCATTTTAAAGACAGAGAGAGAGAGAGAGATCGATCACCTCCTGTACATGCCCTGACAGGGGATCAAACCCACAACCTAGGTATATGCCCTGACCAGGAATTGAAACCAACCTTTTAGTGCAGAGGATGTTCCAATCAAGTGAGCCACCCGGCCAGGGCAAGGAAATTTTCAAAACATGCAGTATCTGCCTATTTAGTCAGAGGCACTGACCTCCTTTCCCTCAGATTGACAAATAAAGAAATGATAACAACCAACGCCATGATAGCTGTCCAGTGTGAATGAATCAAAATTATATCTTTTTTTTTTTTTGGTCAGATCACAAAACATAAAATACATTTGTTGGTGTGCCATAGAACTTTAGTAACGAGTTTATGCATTCACGAGATGAAAAAGGTTGAAAATCTCTGGAATAAGGGGATTTAACAAGGGAGGGTATGAGAGCAGCACGTAACACCAGTAGAAAGTCTGCACCACACGGTTGGAGCCCCAGGGCTGTGCCCGCACTCCACTGCGGAAGAGAAGGCAGCTTTTAGTGCGACCTGGGCTGGGGGATCTCAGCCCCAAGTGGAAGGCCTGCTCTGCCGAGTTAGTCTGTCTCAGAGACCTCACTGGTTTATGGAGGAGACAGCTCATCTGCTCAGCAACACGCACATACACTTACATTTCGATGATAAGGTTGCCTACTTTAGACCATATGTTACCATATCCGGTTTTTATGAATCGGGTGCACTTACGGCCCTCTGAATTTGTAAGAGACACCTGGTCTCCTTTAACTCAGGTTAAAGCTCAGCGTCTGAAAACAGAGTTGGGGGCCTAAAAAGGGGAAATGTAAGCGGTGAAATGTTAATAACAGGGTGAACAGAAAAGAAGTGAAATAGGAAGAATTCGTCTTTTCCTGCCAGGAGAGAAAGTCCTGGCACTGCAAACTGAAAATTGTTAAACTGCCAGCAGCTGTGCCTGCTTCCTCGTTCTCTCTCTGTTTGCGGTGGACCAACCAGAGCAATCGGTCTTGCCAGGTGTGGGAAACAAGTTTGTACGTGACCACAGCCAGCCCTCCCCGCACGGCGAAACGTCCCAAACAAAACGCTGCTTCGTGTGCCTTTGCTGAAACTACCACAACACTATGGACGGTGGTTCAGAAGCTGGCAGAGGTACCGTGTTCCTAATGACTGTTTAGCCAATCAGATACCTGGGTGTGGGGATAGGATAGTGTTATTGTTCTGGGCATTTCCTACCACGTTCTCAAAGGGCACCGTTTTCTCCTAAGCATTGCATTGCATTGCTTCCATTGGGGTCACGCATTGCAATTCTGTGGTGTAGAAATATGTATATACAAACTGAATATAGAGATAATTTACACTACAAATATGTATTGAGCATCATCCACTTTGCCCAGGGACTATGCAGGTTCAAAGAAATATCCTGGTGCACAATACACACTCCCTGTCCTCAGGGTAACAGACCCACGGTGGGGACAGACAAGTCAACAGGCAGCTGTACTCGAGATGCTGTACTGGGAGCAGGGGGAGCACAAAAGAGGGGCAGCCATTCACTCTTAACAAGGATGAGGAAGAGTTTCGGGAGACACTGTTATATAAGCCAAGACCTTAAGGCAGGGTATGTGTTAGCAAGCGGTAAAGGAAGAGGAAGAGCTTCTCAGGCAGATGGGAAAAACACCCAAGGCGGGGAGCCAAGTGAAAGTGTCCTCTGTTCTGGGACCTGCAGTAGTTGAGGGTGGCTGACGCACGGACTGGGGAGGACAGTGTCAGGGGAGAGTCAGAAGAGAAGTAGGGCCCAATCAGAAAGCATTTTTACAGCTATGTTATTGAGTTACATTTTGTTCTGAACAACAAGGGACCTGAAAGATTTGAAGCAGGTGCGTGATGTAACAGATTAGCACTCACGGAAGCCTGAGCCACGTGTTCAGGGTTTGTGTCGAGTACAGAGGAGAGGAGAGCAGAAAGGAACACAGGGAAACAAGCTAAGATGTTACTGCACTAACCAAGTGAGAGGTAGTGTTCTTCTGAACTGATGGAGATGGTTTTAAAAGGAGAGATTGAAGTGCTTCTAAGAAAGTAGAATCCACGAGGGGGCAGTCACTCGGGGATCTGGAGACGCTTTTGTCACAGTGTGGGGTCGAGGTGGGGGAACAGTGCAGCAACCGCAAAGAATGGCATTTCACAGACAAGCTGAACTGGCCTTCTGGAGCAAGCCTGCTGGCTTTGTGTGCAGGATGGCAGAGTAGAAAGATTCTGAGCTCACCTCCTCTCATTCACACCAAAACTACAACTATGTATAGAACAGCTACCTCTTAGAGCAACCTGAAGACTAGCAGGACAGTTTTCTACAACTGCAGACATGAAGAAAAGCCACATCAAGACAGGTAGGAGGGCAGTCTAGTCAGGACCCACCCTATTCCCCCCTCCCCATGTGGTGACCCACAGGTGGAAGGGAGATCACAACAGCGAGGTGCTCCCTTGAAGAGCGAGGGGGTCTGCACCAGGAAGAGGAGCCCCCATAACAACGGGCTTGGAAACCCAGTGGACTGCAGGAGACCAGCGTTGCAGTCTTAGTGCCCACACAGAAGCAGCAGTGCAAACAGTACCTGGGACATAACTGACACTGATACATTGACTAGTTTTAGGCTGTGTGGAGGGACAAGGATCTGTTGGAACTTTCTCCAGAATCAGAGATGGTTGTGGGTGTCATTTTTTCTACCCTTTCTTTACTCTTCTAACACCTAGCTGGTCTGACACATGAGCCATTTGTGACACTCTGCATTAACCTTGCTAACACTATTCACCCCACCCTGTCATTTCCCTGAATACCCACGCAGGCTAGCACCCCTCCAAAGTGGCTTTTGTCCTGCCAAACCTGGCCGGTGACCTCAGTGGGCACCAGCACACAGCAGTGAATCTGCAACAGTAGACACTGGGCCACACAGCCTGCCACAGCAAACACCTGCCCTGCACACAAGCACACCTGGAACAGTTGTGGTCAAGCCTCACAGCCAGCCAGGCCAGGCCAGGGAGCAGCCTCACCTGCCAGCGTGTCGATAGGAGTTGTAGCCCAATCAGAACAGGAGGGCACACTAGTCCACACAGGGAACCCCTCTGGAGCACCTGGCTCTGGTGACAAACAAGATTCTACCACTAGGCCCCATGGACACCTTATAAATAAAGCCACTTTTTCAAGATGAGGAAATACAGCTGACATACCTAATACATAGAAACAAAGAAGCAAAAATTAGGAGATAAAAGGTAGGTTCCAAACAAACAAAAAAGACAAAACCCTAAAAAAAAAAATGGAGATAAGCTGTCTACTAGATAAAGAGTTCAGAGTAATAGTCATAAAGATGCTCATCAAACTTTTCAGGCAAGTGGATAAACTCAGTGAGAACGTCAACAAAGAGATAACACAAAAGAACTATCAGAACTAAAGAATACAACAACTGAAATAAAAAATAATATACTAAAGGGAGTCAACAACAAATCAGATGCAGACGAATGAATCAGCAATCAGAAAGACAGGATAGGGAGAATTGCCCAATGGAAAGACCACAAAGAAAAAATAATTAAGAAGAATGAGGATAGTTTAAGAGACCTTTGGGACAACATGAAGCATAACAACATCTGCATCTAGTGGTCCTAGAAGGGGAAGAGAGAGACAGAAAGCCTATATGAAGAAATAATGGCTGAAAACTTCCCTAACCTGATCAAGGAAACAGACATCCAAGTCTGGGAGGCACAGAGAGCTCCAAATAAAAGGAACTCAAAGGGAGCCACACCAAGACACATGATAATTAGAATGTTAAAAGTTAAATATGAAGAGAGAATCTTAAAAGCAGCAAGAGAAAAACAACTAGTTACATGCAAGACCATGCCTGTAAGACTATCAGCTCATTTTCCAATAGAAACTTTGCAGGACAGAAGGGAGTAGCATGATGTATTTAACACAACGAAAGGCAAAAACCTACAACCAAGAATACTCTTCCCAGCAAGGCTGTTATCCAGAATTGGAGAGACCAAAATTTTCCCAGATGAGCAAAAGCTAAAGGAGTTCACCATCACTAAATCAGCATGACAAGAAATGTTAAAGGGAATTCTTTAAGTGTAAAAGAAAAGATCAAAACTAGAAAAAAGAAAATATATGAAAGAAAAAGAACTCATTAGGAAAGGCAAACATATAGTAATGATAGTAGACCAATCACTTATAAAGCTAGTATACAAACATTTAAAATGGCAGTGAGTCCATACCTATCAATAATTAAATATAAGTGGACTAAGTGCTCTATTTCAAAAAACAAAGGGTGGCTAAATGGATAAGAAAACAAGACCCTTGAGATCTGTTTGTTAGTTCACACCTTTCTGCCAGTGGACGTGCTGAGTAAGCATCTTTGAAATCCCCCATCCCATCCCGTAGTCACCATGAGTCAGAGTCCCAAAGAGGTGGAGCAGCCTCGGGAGCTCTTCCTCGGAGGTTTGAGCTTGGAAACAATCAATGAATGTCTGAGGAGCCATTTTGAACAATGGGCAATGTTCACAGACTCTTTGGTGAGGAGCGATCCAAACACTGAGCGCTCCAGAGACTTTGGGTTTTTCACGTCTGTGGCTGTGATGGACCTAGATGCAGCTACAAATACAAGGCCACATAGGTGGATGCAAGAGTTGTGGAATCAAAAAAGACTGTTTCAAGAAAGGATTCTCAAAGACCTGGTGCCCCTTCACTGTGAAAAAGATTGTGGGTGGTGTTAAAGAAGACACTGAAGAGCATCACCTAAGGGGTTATTTTGAACAGTAGGGGAAATTGAAGTGATTGAAGTTAGGGCTGACCGAGGCAGTGGCAGAGAGAGGCTTTCATTCTGTAACCTCTGATGACCATGACTCTGTAGACAAGATCATCCTTCAAAAACACGGTACTGTGAATGGCCACAAGTGTGACATAGGGAAAGCCCTATCCAAGCAAGCACTGGCTAGTGCTTCTTCCAGCTAGAGGTCAAAGTGGTTCTGGAATCTTCAGAGTTGGTCATGGAGGTGGTTTTAGTGAGAATGACAACTTTGGCCACAGAGGAAACTTCAGTGGCTGACGTGGCTTTGGTGGCAGCCGTGGGTGTGGTGGATATGGTGGCGGGGGTTGGCTAGAATGGATTTGGTAATGATGGAAGCAACTTTGGAGGTGGCAGAAGCTACAATGATTTTGGCAATTGCAACCATCAATCTTCAGTCTTTGGACACATGAAAGGAGACTTTGCAGGCAGAAGCTCAGGCCCCAGTGGTAGTGGAGGCCAGTACTTTGCCAAACCGTGAAACCCGGGTGGCTGTGGTGATTCCAGCAGTGGCGACAGCTATGGCAGTGGCAGAGGGTTTTAATGGCTGCCAGGAAACAAAGCTTAGCAGGAGAGGGGAGCCAGAGAAGTGACAGGGAAGCTACAGGTTACAACAGATTTGTGAACACAGCCAAGCACAGCGGTGGCAGGGCCTCGCTGCTAAAAAGAAGACACGTTTTAGACAATATTCACGTGAACGGGCAGAAAAACCCGAAGACTGCACTTGTGACTAATTGTGTAACAGGTTATTTTAGTTTCTGTTCTGTGGAAAGTGAAAGCATTCCAACCAAGAGTTTTAATTAGATTTTTGCCTCTAAGCTGTTGATTGCTAAATGTAATAGTCTGACCATGATGCTGAATAAATGTGTCTTTTAAATTAAAGAAGAAGAAAACAAGACCCTCACATATGCTGTCTACATGAGACTCACCTCAGATCAAAAGACAGAGACTGAAAGTAAAGAGATGGAAAAGATATTTTATGAGAATGGGAACAAAAAGGAAGCCGGGGAAAGCAATGCTGATAGCAGACAAAATAGACTTTAAAACAAAGGCTATAACAAGAGACGATTAGGATCCAGCAATTCCACTTCTGGGCACTTATCTAAGGAAAGCAAAACACTAATTCAAAGAGATATGTGCACCCTGGTGTTCACTGCGGTGTTATTTACAACAGCCATGATATGGGAGCAACCTAGGTGCCCATCAGCAGATGAGTGGATGAAGAAGTAGTTATACACACACGCACCCCCCCACACACACACAGGGGAATATTGTTCAACATGGAAAAGCATACCATATTCCTTTTGTGACAACATGGATAGACCTAGAGGGTGTTATGCCAGGTGAAATAAGTCAGAGAAAAACAAATACTGTACCATTCAACTTGTATGTGGGATCTAAAAGGCTAAACTAATGAACAAACAAAACAAACAGGCTCATAGATACAAAAAAACCCTGAGAGTTGGTAGAGGGTTGGGCGGTGAGGGATGGGCAGAAAGGTGAAGGGGATTAAGAGGTACACACGTATCACATGAATAAGTCACAGGGATGTAAACACAGCCTAGGGAATCCTGAGCATCATAATAACTTCGTGTGGTGACAGGTGGGTACTGGACTGACTAGGGTGATCACTTTGTAAGGTGTATAAACGCCGAATCACTATGTTGTACATCTGAAACTAATATAATTGTGTGTCCACTACACTTTGATTAAAAAGAGGTTTACATTCCAGAATGAAAAAGAAAAGCAAAACAGAACTCATGCAACTTGGATGACTGATGTGACCCATTTCGCATCCAGCATAAAAAGAACTCATACAACCACAAAAATACAAGTGACCCAATTAGAAATGAACAAAGAACTTGAATAGCTATTTCTCCACAGAAGTTACACAAGTGGCTAATAGGCGCGTGAAAAGACGCCCAATATCTTTAGCCACAAGGAAAATGCAGATCAAAACCACGATGACAAACCACTTCATAACTACTACAGTGGCCACAACCAAAGAGAAACACGGAAAATAATCGGCGTCGGGAACGTAGAATGGTGCAGTGCTGGGAAACCAGTTCTCGAAAGAGCTACCACAGGGCTACCTTATGGCCCAGCCATACAGCTCCTGGGAGTTCACCCCAAGTCACTTAACACAGGGGTCAAAGCAGATGTTGGCAGGAAAACGTTTATTGCAGCATTAGACACGGTGGCCAAATGATGGAGGTAACTCAAATGTCTGTCCATCAAAAGAAAACTGGATAAATAAAATATGGTATATACATATAATTCAAATATTATTCAGCCATACATCTGAATGAAGTGCTGATGCATTGAAACATGGATGAACCTTGAAAATATGAGTGAAATAAGCCAGACACGAAAGGCCAAATACTGTACAATTCTACGTACATGAAACGCCTCGAATAGGTAAACTCACACAGAAAGAAAGTAGAGCCAGGGGTATCAGAGGCTGGGGGGAGGGAGAATGGTAAGTTGTTGTCTGATGAACAGAGTTTCTGTTTGGGGTGACGAAAATTTTGGAAATAGATGGCGGTCAAGGTCACACAAGATCATGAATGTAGAAATGGCACTGAAGTGTATAATTACAATGGTTTAAATGGCAAATTTATTATTGTATATCTTTACCACAATTTAAATACATACATATTATACAATATATGTGTATTATACATTATATATATATATATATATATATATATATATATATATATATATATATATTCCTCTCCAATTTGGGTGCATTTTCTTTTTTCTCACCTAATTGCTCTGGCCAGCATTGCTATTATTTAGTTGAAAAAAAGTGGCAAAACTGAACCACCATTGGGCATAATGTTAGCCATGGGCTTGTCATCCATGACCTCTATTATGCTGAGGTATGTTCCCTCTAGGCACATTTTTGATATTGAATGTTGTGAAATGTTTTTTCTACATTCTCTTATCATATGATTCTTATTCTTTGTGTTGTTAATATAGTGCATCACACTGACTGATTTGTAGGTATTGAACTATTCTCTTTCCTGGAATAAATCCCCTTGATCATGGTGTATGGTCATTTTAATGTATTGTTAAATTAGGTTTGCTAATTTTTTATTGAGGGTTTTTGCATCTGTGTTTGACAAGAGTGTTGGCCTAATATTCTTTATATATATATATCTATATATATATCTATATCTATATATAGATATATATATAGATATAGATATATATTTAAAGGTTTTATTTATTTATTTTAGAGAAAGGAGAAGGGAGGGAGAAAGAGGGAGAGAAACATCAATGTGTGGTTGCCTTTCATGTACTCCCACTGGGGACCTGGCCCTTAACCCAGGCATGTGCCCTGACTGGGACTTGAACCAGTGACCCTTCGGTTCGCAGCACATGTTCAATACATTGAGCCACACCAGCCAGGGCTGGCCTAATATTCTTTTCATGTGGCATCCTTGTCTGGTTTTGGTATCGTTGACTCTGGCTTCAGAAAATGAGTTTGGAAGTTTTTCCTCCTCTTCCGATTTTTTAGAATTGGAGAAAGATTGGTATTAAATCTTTCTCAGAATAGCACTCACCAGCAAAGACATCTGGTCTGGACCTTTGGCCTGTTGAGAGGTAGTTTCCTTACTGGTTGTTGATCTGTTCAGATTTTTTGTTTCATGATGATTCTGTCTTGGCAAGTTGTATGTTTCTGGAAATTTGCTCATTTCTTCTACGTTGCCCAATTTGTTGGCATATAGTTGTTCATCATAGTCTGTGATGGTCCTCCGTATTTCTGTGGTAGCAGCTGTAATGTCAATGTTACGTTTTCAAAGAACCAGGCCTTAGTTTCAGGGATCTCTATGGGCTTTGTAGCCTCTATTTCTTTTATTTCTGCTCTAATCTTTGTCATTTCCTTCCTTCTATGGACTTTGGGCTTTGTTTTCTGTCTCGAGTTCCTTCAGGTATAAAGTTAGATTGTTTATTTGAGGCACTTCCCTTGTTTATTGAGGTAGGCAGTTGTTTCTACAACCTTCCCTCTGGGAACGGCTTTTGCTGCGGTACACAAATACATTGGCATAAAGATGAATATATTAATATTACAGAGTAAAGCATTTTCCTCCACCTGAAAATTCATTTCTTCTTCTGATTTAGAAGAAATTAAAGTATTTTCGTGAGTCTCATGAAAAAACACACAGAGACCAGCCTTGAAAACTCCCTGAGCAGACAAAACCAGTGTAGTCATTACGAGCAACCTTTAATTTCGTTAATTTTGCAAGGCTAGCTTGGCCCCAGTCCTTGCTTGCTTATGCCTCTGAAAATCATAAGCAAAACTTAAACTATTTCCAAGGTTGCCACGAGGTGAGCACTTACCAATTCCCTATCATTTAGGAAAATTATAATCCTGTAACCAATCACCGCTTTAAGAATAAGCCGTCACTGCTTTCTCACTAGATAAGCTACTTTGTAACAACATACCCCAGAGCCTCACTCCATGTTTCGGCTGAGCGCTCTGGTTTGCAAACTGTCTTTTTTCGTGTGTGCCGCAAGCTTTTGTCAATTACTGCTTCGCTGATTCATGGGGTTGACTTCTGTTATTTCTGAACTTGCGACAGTCCCTAAAGATCCTGCGGACTCTCCGCATCGGCCTTCTGTACCTAGTGGGTTACACTGGCCCTGGTCCTCCCACCTTCGTATCCCGACTTCCCAGCATGAGCTCAACCAACACGCAATACGCTTTTGTCCAGTGAGGTTGATATTCCAGACCAGCCTACTCCCAGAAGTTCTTTGAGAACCAAGTGCGAGAGCAGTTTCAGAAGCAATTTCTGAGCTGTGGGTTCTCTCCTAACAAAAAGGGGTTTGGGGGAGGGAGAGCGAGGTTAATTTGGTGAATGGAAGCCAAGATTTCATCCAGAGGAGGGAACTACCAGACTGCTAGCATCGTTTACAGGCAAAGCAGGAGGAACTCCGAGACCATTTTTGCCCCTTGCAATATGTTGCAAAGACTTGGACCTGAGAGGTTCTCGCTCCTGGACTTGGACAGCTGTCAGGAAAACCAGCAGGAAACGAGAACGAACACATGTTAAGACGCAGGCAACATCCGACCGTGAAAGAGGGTCCACAGGCCTCACACCGCCAGATGGCAGCACGTCCCCAGGAGCTGATGATGAACGACTGAGCTGATTCCAGAACAGGGGCTCTGTTTGTTTGGGTTATTGCTGATCATTGTTCCTCTCATTATCTAATGAGGATTTTTTTTTTATCAAGAGCAAAGAATACAACGAGTGTATAATTATGGTCTTCGCCTGCAATGAGACTGCAGTCGAGACATGCAAATAAACAGTAACGTTTACTGATAGTTACCATACCCATATCGAGTCATCATCATCATCATTGGCTACAAAATACCATTGGCATCAACTTTTCATCGAGCTGACCTTGGGGAAACTTCCTCTGAGTCTTCTGGGTGCCACTCGTTCATTGGGTAAGTTGGAAATTGTGTGGGTGCAGCCTGGGATAACGTTCATTCCAGAGCAGGCGACAGGTGAAGTGCCTGGTGCTCGAGGCCTCACCCTGCACCAAACACTCGCCCCAGCCTTCCCTCGGCAGCTGAGGACTGCAGACAACTCCTGCCGGGCATCCCGCTTGCCGTGGTTTGCTAGGGGCACCCCAACAACCTACCACACACTGGGCGACTTAAACAACACAAATTTATTTTCTCAGAATTCTGGGGGCTAGACATCCAAGATCAAGACATCAGAAGGTTGAGGTCTTTCAGGACCTCTGAGCTTGGCTTACAGCTGACTGCCTTCCCCTTGTTTTCACGTGGTCTTCCCTCGACAGGCGTCTGTCTCCAACCTTGCCCCTTATAAAGACACTGGTCCGGTGGAACTCAGGTTCACCCTAATGGCTTCCTTTGAACTTAAGTACTGCCTTCAAGACCCTGCCTCCAAATACAGTCACATTTCAGATGCTGGGGTCAGGATCACACATGGGTTTTGGGGATACACACTCAGCCTGTAACAACACCCAAATTCTCATCCCAGTGGTCAAGCCACTCTCTGGGCCTCAGGCCCGTTGGCTATGAAATAAGGCTGTTGGATCATGTCATCTCTGTGGTCTGCAAGTCTGGGATCACTCTGATCTGTACCAGCGTGAACTTTGCAAGACCAGGAGCAGGATGATTTACAAACCAGCCACAAAGGACAATTGTCTCAGTGCGTGGAAATTGCCACGTGTTCCCACGTAGGTGTTTCTGTATACTCTTGTACATGTGAAAACAGCTTTCTCCAGCCTGCGGAGGCCACCATCCACGTCTACATGTGCTCTCAGGCTTTCGGGACAATCTCAGAACAAAACACAATAAGAATGTGTTTTCTCCATACGTACATTGGTCATTTCCCCTTTGTTGCATCTTTGAAAGAAAAAACATGTACTTAAAGATCCCACAAGTAATCAGTCCACTGGTAGGTTTCCAGTCACCCCATTCTCTGCCAGGAGTCCTGGTCCATGCGAGTGACACCATCTCTGTGTGGGTTCTCCTCCTGGGTGCCTACTCCTGCCCCATTTCTGCCTGGCAAACAATGAGATCAAGGCTCTATTCAAATATCACCTCCTCCATAACCCTCCCAGACCCCCCCAGAGGGAGCCACCTGCTCTTCACTCTGTGCCTGTAGAGTGTATGATGACCTTGATGACAATGATAATTGCCAACAGGCACATAGCACTTACTCTGTACCAGGCAGAGGTCCACCTACTTCACGTACAACAGCACATTCAATCCCCATCCCTCCCCTATGAAGAAGAAGATGCTATTATTTTCCTCATTTAACAGATGAAGAAACTGAGGCACCTAGAGTTTAGTTAACAGGACCAAGTTCACTCAGAAACGGATAAAACCAGGATTCAAAGCCACACAGTCCAAACGCAGAGGCTGAGCAAGGGTTCCACACTATATCGTTTTGCAATCAATATTTGTTTACATTTCTGTCTCTCGCTGGACAAGGACCATTTCTCATTCATCCTATTTCTTGCAGTGCAGCACAGGACCTGGTCCGTGGTCAGTAACCTAATACCGAATAACCATATTTATCATTCAATCACTCTATCATTAATTAAGCATGTAGTCCCTGGCACCTGCCCCTTCTCTCTGTAGTTCCCCATTCCCATTCTTCCCTCACCATTATACTCCCTGCTGCACACTTTCTCCAGCCTGGAGTGCTCAAGTTCAAGCAAACTACCAAGTGCATCTGTCTACTGGTAGGGTTGGTTGTCTATGGGATTCTGCCTTAGATAAGGGATTGGCCCAGATGACTCCTGGTAATCACAGTAACTAACAAGCATATCTCAGCTTCAGGCTTACAAGTGTTTTCCTCCCTACCTGGTTCTCTTTGGTTCTCAGTCTACTGAGTTTCACAGAATAGAGAAGGGGAACAGATAGGTAAGTGGAGCATTTATCCAAAAGCCCATTCACCCAAACAGAACCTCACACAGTTGGAGGGTCTTGCCCAGCTGCTCAAAAAGTACATGTTTGAAATGTGCAGTTTTGTTCAAGAATAAAACACTCTATGTTTTATACACAGTGACTAGATATGGCATGGCAGTGACAAATACATATTCCGTTCCTCTTAATATTAAAAAGTAGCTGCTATTAACTAATGTCTAACCACTGTATAAGGCCTTGACATGCATTATCTTTTATAATTTTTACAAAAAAACGAATAAAGTAAGTTCTCCTTTTGTCTTCGCTTAACTAGTGAGAAACCCCAAGCTCAAAAAGTTTAAATAATCTGCTCAGGATTCCACCGCTAGTAAAGGTCAAAAGCAGGTTTTGAGCCTCCGGTCAGAGCCGGAGTGCTCAATACCCCTTTCTACAGCCTCCTACGGCACTCCCAAGTTGCTCCTGCTTTTGTTGCCGGTCTCTCAGCTGAGAGAGAAACATGGGGAAGAGGAAAGAGTCGTAGACTGGACTGGGAATCAGATTGTCCCTGACAGTAGAACGCTCTCTAGCGGACTAACAGTGGCCAGCATCTAGCTGTGTGATTGACTGCAAGCAAAGAAAAAGCAGCAGAGTAAGATGGAGGGAAAGAGGGGGAGCTGGGGGAGAAGACATGGAGGGAAAAGAAGAAACAGAAAGTGGGGACTGAAATTGGCGGTGGCTGCCCCCCCGTATTGGTACTAAAGCTCAATATGAAGTATAATTCCATGGGGCGAATCTTTTCCCATTTGTTTTAAATAACAAGATTCTGTAAATGAACCCCGTGAGGCCGTGTCCTGGATGAGCCAAGGCTGCCTATCCAGATGTGTCCTGTGGGCAGTGAAAGACCCCAGTGTCTCAGGGAGCCAGACAGAGATACTAACACATGGCTGATGCAGCTGCTCTTCCTAAATCTCCTGTATGCAGTTGCTTAGCAGGACCCTGGTAGCCACCGTATCAGGCCCCAGAATGCTCAGGCCAACACAGTGCATCCAATCCGGACCTGGCCTCCATAGCCAAGAAAATGATCACTCGGAGTTGCATGCTTCCACCCTGTCTGGGGGCTAGCCTTATTTTATGTATGACTGTGCCGAGGAGGTTGCTTTAAAGATGAGGCAATGCTCCCAAATGCCCCTTCTCCGGAGTATACTGGTGGGGAGATGGGACCAGCACTGTGTTCACTACCAGCCATCCAGGGGGTCGAACGAAAAGCAGAATGGTCCCACTCCACCCTCTCACTGCTCGCCTCTATCCCCATGTGCTCATCAGAGAAACACACCTAGAGAGTAACCAGGGACATAAAGCATAACCAGATGCCAACCAAGATACTCTGCACTCACCTTGTGTTTTTCTAGAGCATTCTCCCCACCAAAATTCCCCACCTGACTGGGATGACGTGTTGGATTCTTTCCAACACATCCCATTTAAGAATCCAGGCTTGCCGCGGTCTTCACAGTTCTCCTGGAAAGGGCAGAGACACTATCAGTCCAACGTGTGCCCACTGGTTAGAGTCAGGGAAGGAAACACTGAGGCTCCGCAGGGGAAATGAAGAAGTCGTGGCATAGAAAACAGCCTGACCAAACTTAAAGGCCAGAGGTCCCAGAACCAGCAGTAGAACCTTCTCTGAAGTACTAACAATGGTCAGCAACTAGCTGTGTGATTGCAGGCAAACCAGCAACCTCTCTGGTTCTTTCACATGCAATGAGATTCCTTGATCTCCAAGATGCGCATCTAGCTATGGCAAGCTGGTTCTGCTAATCAATCCCAGGGATGTTTTTGGAAGAAAGAAACATTTTCCAGAGAAGGAAGGAAAAGAGTGTTTTAAGGAGGGAACTATAGCCTAACCACTTTCTCTTCAAGAAAAAAGACCAAATTCACACAGCATTATCCTACCAACTGACTAGGAAAAGAAATGTAGATGTGAAAACAGTTATTTGTATTTCAGCTTTTGACCAGTGAAAATCCTGTCTATTTTAACTAAACTGGAGACTACATTTGCTTAACTACTGAATTTGCTTAATGGGAATTAGAATACAACATCTGACATTATCTCTCTAATTCATCATTTTTATTCCAAATTTAATCATATATTGTGTGTGAGTGCAAATGTAACACACACTTCATGCAAAATTCACAGAACAGAAGCATATTAGAATGAAATTTAAGTAGAATAATTTTTGATAGCTGCATTCAATTGCTTTAGTCAGAGATTTAGTTCAGAAGCTGCCACAGCAAAGACTTTTTGCGCCAGGGACGCTGGATGCTTGGAGGAAGGATCGTGAGCTGTGGGGAGGTGATCTTCCCCTCCCTTCCCTGCCACACCCATGCCTGTCCTTTCCACAACCTCACGTTAGTGATTGCTCTGGCCTGGGTGCTCACATTTTGCCCTTGGCCTTTCCAGGACCCCTGCTCTTTCCCTATTTCACTAAATCTCCCAACGTGGCTTGGCCTTTTCCCCAAGCCTCCGGTTTTCCAGATGTTCCCATTGTACTTTCATCAACCTAAGCTGCCACGTCGTCTATTTCCCCAGGGCTACGTTCCTGAAAATCTGCAGCCTATTGTGGCAGCCTCTGAAAAATCTCAGTGTCATGGTGTGGATCGCTAGTAAAAGACAGCAGGTGGCAAGGGAGGGGGGGTCCTCCGTCCTGCAGAGACTGGAGGGCAATTCTGGGAGCTCATCTTGCCCAGATGATTAATGAACAGGGTGGGTTTCAGAGGAGAGATCTCTCAGATACACACGTCAATATGAAGAAATAGTTAAAGAGAGTCACCAGGGCGGTGAGCATTAGAAAAATTTATCATCTAAAAGAAAATTCCAAGAGTTAGACATGCTTACCATGGGAGAGAAGAGACTTAGGGAACCAAATATCAACATAGGAAGAGGTCGTGGAAGAGGTATCGTAGTTGTGACCCCAGAGGGTGAAATAGGGAGAATAATTGAAAATTACGGAAAGGCGGGTTTCAACTTCATGTGACAAAAATCCCTTAAAAAATTCCAAGCGTCTGTTAGTGGAATGGGTGAGGTCAGAAGCTTGCCTGTTTCTGAAGATAAGCAGGTAGAGACTAATCAGTCACACTGAGGAATTATTTCTGAAGAAGGAGGGTTGTTCACTGACCATCCATTCGACACCATCTGTTGGCCTGGCCAGGTGACTCGTTGGTTGGAGCCTTGTCCCGTGTACCAAAGGGTTGTGGTTTCAGCAGTCAGGACACATACCTAGGTTGCCGGTTTGATCCCTGCTCAGAGTGCGTACGGGAAGCAAACAAGCAGTGTTTTTCTCACATCGATGTCTCCCTCTCTCTCTCTCTCCCTCCCTCCCTCTCAAGATCAATAAACATATCCATCCTCAGGTGAAGATTTTTTTAAAATATTTTTTAAAAATCCAAAACACCAAACACCATCTATTGTTGAGCATTGGACTAGCCTTGTTTTTTTTTAATTATTTTATTTTTAGAGAGGGAGAGGGGAGAGAGAAAGAGATGGAGAGAAACATCAGTGTGTGGTTGCCTCTCACATGCCCCACACTGGAACCTGGCCTGCAACCCAGGCATGTGCCCTGACTGGGAATTGAACCCGTAACCCTTTGGTTTGCAGTCCAGTGCTCAGTCCACTGAGCCACATCAGCCAGGGCTGGGCTAGCTTTGGGGATGTAAAGCTAAATCAGTTATGGTCTTCGTTGGCCAGGAAAAAGATATCAACAGGGAACAACATTACAAGCGACTCATAGGTCACTGACTTCACTGGCCTGTGATAACAATAAAACAACTTACTTTGTACACACCAAAATTATTTCAGCATCCACCTACCTGCCTAAATTCCAGAAATTAGCCTCCTTTAAAGTGTCTCTCCAGTTATTTCTCAGTCTCCTGGGATAAAGCTTTCTTTTCCCTGGCCAAGAAGGGAAAGGAAAAGTTGAAAAACAGAAAACCAGTCAATCGCTACAGAGCAAGCTCCGGAATTATGTACAGTCCCCGCTGGAGGGGAAGCCTGTTTTGGAGCCTGGTGTGGGACTGGGGGGACGGGACGCTTCTGGGAGAGGCTCAGGAGGAACTTGGAAAGTGGGAAATCATTTCAGAAGTGATGGCTGAATATTTGCAGTTTTGACCTGGAAGTGGGCTTGTGACCTGAACCCCAACACTAACGGGCCTGATTTGCCCCCCAAACAGGCCAAGAATGTTGACATTGCATGAGAGAAGTTTGGAAGTGAAAAAGGTACCTGTATGAGGTAAGTCATGTATAGCGGCCTGTTTCCAAAGCCAGGGACAATCACTGATCTTTCTGTACAACCCAAAATTCTTCTCTTTTTTTATCTACTTAAAAAAATTATGTCTTGATTTTGGAGAGAGAGAAACAAAGGTAGAGAGAGAGAAACATCGATTCACTGTTCCATTTGTTTCTGCATTCATTGGTTGATTCTTGTATGTGCCCTGAGCAGGAATCGAACCCACAACCTTGGCGTGTCGTGATGACTCTCTAACCAACTGAGCGCCTGGCCAGGGCCTGTGTACTTCTTAACAGAGCAGAAGTGTGTTGATGGTGCCATTCTGCTAAGGGTGGCTGCCGGAGGAGACGAAGAGAAAGACCATGTCTGAAGGTCCAAGGCTAATGAGAACCGAACTCACCACGGCAGGCCCTACCAGAGACCGCATCCCAGAGTCTGCTGACTGAGGTTGCTCCTGGCTGCTCAGTCACATGTGTTAACAACAGAATTTTCAGAAGACCCCTCTGGAGGACTTTCTAGTGCATGAGAGTAACTTGATGAGACTAAGAGAATTGGGACCAGCTACCCTTTCCAAGTTCATGAAACTCAGGGGTTAATCCCCGGGCCGTCTGCGCTGTTCTTACTGGCATTTACTCACTTGCACAAACATGAGCCTAAAGGTCAGTGTCCCCTCAGATTCCCCCTTCCAGTCCCAACATGTCTCCTGGGTCCAGATGCCGACCCAGAACAGATGGGATCCCTTCAGCAGAAGTGACCCTGAGGCTCCTTAGTGATCCGGAGGTGGGATTTTATCTGACTGCAGTGCAAACAGGATGCCACAACAGAATAATAAACCTCACGGAAATGCCAAGAAGTCCTTGAGGGGGAAAAGCAGCCTTAATTCCGGGAGAAAAGGAGAAATTGTAATAATGATGCTACCCCCAAAGAAACCACTTAGAGAAGTCAGATGATTTTCTAACACAGAGAGACTGGAGTAAAACACTGCAAACCAGAGTGGATGCCAAATGCAGGCCCTTGAATTAGTCAACATTGCAACATTAATATCCAGATGGCTCTCTCTGGGGCAAGCGCTATTGGAGAAAGAAGTGGGTAGGAGGGAGGGTGAGAGAGGCAACAATCTTGACACCAGGCAGGGGAAGGGAAATCTGCGTTTAATTTTAAACTGTCCTCCTGGGTCCCCACTACGTGAGCCCACCGGAGAGCAGAGGAAGGGAAAATGGTAACAGTATGCTGCTGTGACTGTGTGTGTTCTCCTGGCTCCAGTGCTGTTTATCCAGTTCGCTGGTGTTGCCTCAGGGCAACGGATCCCAAAGGGGGTCCCACCGAGCTAGCTAGCACTTCAAGATGTTAATCTGCGTTCTTGCTGAGGACAAGGGGAAGGGATGTCCTGTGATCACACTACTTCGGAAATACCGGATTTATCACAAGTTTAAATGTCAGCTGACTGCAGGGTTTCGGGGCTGCTTTAACCTGCCCCTGTGACTTTCCACACTGGGAAATCAGTGGCATTTCTCAAATCTGGATGAGCAGACACTACTCATGGACTGCTTTCTGGACCCAGCGTTCTAAAGGCTGCTGCTCGAGGGAACGTTTCAACAGCAATTTTCTGCTGGTGTATCTGACCTGGCATTCAGTCCTGAGATCTGTCTCAGATGTGTCTTTTCCTTCTCTTGCCAGCCCCTCCTACCCTAACCCTAGCAGCCTGGCTGGGTTCTGGTTCTTCCACCTGAGTTCTATTCTCTGCACTACTGACCGCCTTACCCTCCTAACCAAACCCAGGCTAACTCCTCTATCTGCCTTCGGGACGCAACAGAATCTGCACCTTTACTCTTAGCCCAAATGAGAATGAGTATTTCTTAAGTTCTTGCTATGCACACAGAACTGTTCTAAGGACTTCATATTAGCTCAGTCCTCCCATGTCCTCATGAAGCAGGAGCATTCTTCTAAAATTTGACAAACAAGTAAACCAAAATAAAGAGACATTTAGCAACTAGTCCAAGATAATATAGCTAATAAGCAGTGGGACTATAGTATTGTTGACCCCAAGACGTACTATATCTGCCCAGAAGAACCCCTTGCGGTTAATAGGGCTCAAGTTCATAATCAGAGTCTAGCAGTCCCTGCTGACCGAAACTTCCCACATACTGCATTTCAGGGCGAAGCCACAGACTGAACTGCCAGCCTCCAGCGCAGTGTTCCTACTATGTGAGCCAACCCTTATAGAGGACTTCCTGGACTCATCTTTCAACCAGTGGGCTGAGACCTGCCCCTCCAATTGGAACTGTACAGCTGTATCTTCATTTGCATCTTTGTCAAATAATCAGAGCAGCTCCATAAGGACCATCGAAATGTGTGATTTTGACCAATCAGACTGTGTAAATTTGCATTCCTCACTTGCGTAGAAATGGGCCTCTCCTTTTGTTACTGAATTCCAGATGTTTGCTGCTCCTGGTGTCCTATTCAAGTCAGTCACAATTGTCATTGGGTCATTTTATGTACTTTCAGCAAGTGAAGGAGACGGGATTCACATCCAAAGCTGTCTCCCTGAAAGGAGGCCTAGCCATTGCTTACATACAATATTTGGTTAATTATATGTTGATCTTTTTTTGTCTTTGCCGTCGGTTACACTTATCTGTTGGGTCCCTGTCCAGCTCACCCTGTTTACAGCTGTGCCTACAAAATACTTGCTATTTTAACAAGAATGGCTTTGAGTCAGAAGTGCTCAGAACTTGAGACCCTTATGCTACTTAACACTCTGTCTCCACAGAATGCACTTTTAGTCCAGAGACTGTGTTTCCCCGTTTTGCCAACAAATTGGGGTGCTGAATCAAAGTTTCTTCTCTGTCAGCAGTCCAGTTTGGGGCTTTTGTTGACATCAGATGGTGGCAGCAAACCTTTGCTAACAGTACAAACTTCCGCAGTCCAGCTGCAGGCCAAGACTTGCTCATAGCCACCACTCTGCTGGCCTTTGCAACCTACCTGCCTCATCCGTCCTTTCTCACGAAGGCGTCCCAGCCTGGAATGTCCTCTCGCCCCTGCCTCATTCCAACACAAGTGCAGGAGGACACTGGGTCAGACCTGCGGGCTCCAGTAAACTATGTGAAGGGGTGTGGGCTGTGTCCCCAGGGCAACAGGGAGCCCTCAGAGGGTTGAGGAACGTGTCAGACGGGATCCTCTCTGTACTGTTGGTGTGAGCTGTCTCCAGAGAAAGAGAGCAAAATAGGTTGGTTAAGTTTGACAAAATCAGAGAAAGATAGGGGTTAAGGCTAACACACAGAGCACATAAATAAACAAATTAATTTAGTTCTTACAACCCTATAAGGTCAGTGCTCTGTTCTCATCACCCATTTAATAGATGAGGAAACGGGTTCAGAGACACCAAGGAACTTGCCAATGTTACCTAGCAAGAACGTGGTAGCACCAAGATGTGAGCTGAAATTGTTTATTTCTAAAGTGATTCTCTCTTAATAGTTCCAAAGTGAACCTTACTACCTCTCCTGGGTGTTTTGATACTGTTCTTTGAACTTTTTTTTCTGTGTTCAAAATTGCCCAGAATTGTTTTCAAGTGGGCCAGAAGGGGGCAGATTTGACACAATAAACCTGTGAGGTGCAGCTGCAGGTGAGCCACCTGGGGGAGCCTTTGTGATGCAGACAAATGGGCTGCTTTGAGAACCACAGCAGACGGAGACTCCACGGGGACTGGTGCTGAAAGAGTGCGAGGAATAAGGGAGGAAGAGGAACCAAGAGTCAATCCCAGTGTCCAGGTTGGAAGATGGCGCCACCCCCAGCTCTCGCTACCTCCTGGCTGGGCTGCCTGGCTACCAGTTCTTCAACCTGATTGCTGTTCTGCACGCTATGGACAGCCTGTCTTTACCAATGAAGAATCAACTTGGAACACTTACAAAACATCCCATTATTACTTCTTTTTAGACAGAAACCTAAATTACCAGGAGACATATGGTGTGCCCCACACACAGGGCTAGGAGTAGACACGATGGATGGAGACATGGATAAAGGTATGAACCTCTAAATCCACCTCTCAAGAACCCCACCCCAGTGACAGCCCGGAAAGGCAATGGAAGAAATGGTTACAAGGTTGCTACTCATGATCTGCAGGAGAAAGGAATTCTCTCTGCCCCCAAATAAGCCCCTGTTGATGCCTGAAAATCACCATTTGAGAGTCCACAAAACCTCTAAGCAGACCTTGGAGCTCATGTAATCAAACATTCTAATTTTTCATGGAGGACGCTGGGCCCAGAGATTATGTGCCTTGTCCAGCATCACACAGCTTATTACTGGACCCAGGTGTCAAGTTCTTGAAGTTCCTGATCTCTCTGTCTCTCTCTGACATTCCTGGGAACTTGGGATGAATTCCCACACAGAGTTTTGCTGCAGAGGACACGGATATCTCACTGTAAGAATTCCTTTCTCCAGGAGCATCTGGGATGGTGCCCCTGGCTCTTTTCCAGGTAGCAAAGGGACATTGTCCTCAGGGACATCACTGATACTCCTGTTCAACCACTTGGGGGCAGTTTGTAGACCTCTTTCAAACATCCAGGGGGTCCAGCTATGCCTTTGTTCAAGCAGATGGGCCTCAAGTCACTGAATCATAAATCTTCAGCAAGAGGGAACTGACCTACTGCAGCTCCCTGCCTCGAAACTAGATTTTAGTATTCCTAATTTTACAGATAAAGACTTGAATCCCAGAGAATAAACCAACTTGCCCAACCAAGGTCATATCACCAGGAATGAGAACAGTCACCTAAGGCCATTACCTACTTAGAATCCTAGAGCTATAGAATGTCAGCGCGGAAGTGACCTTATAAATACAATGACCGTATGTCCAGAACCCCAAACTAGGGCACTTAGCCTGACAAACCCAAGTGCACTGGTAGGGGCAGGAACAGGTTATGTGAGTCAGTGCCGCCCCAGAAAAGGGGGTTCAAGGCTGTGGTCCTTTGTGATCATCCAGTCCAATCTCCCTCATTTCGTAGTTGAGGCAACTGAAGCCCAGAGAGGCTGAACAACTTGCCAGAGGTCGTGGGCAGAAATATTTTGTTTTCTCAACTCAGAAGTTTGAGTCAACAGGGAGTGGGAGGCGGACGACAAGAAGGGGCCATTGTTCCAGGCCGCTTTTTCTCGGGTGGACTGACCTAACCCCACAGTCCTGCATTAGTCCAGAATGGGCATGGCTGTCCCCTAACCCCCAGAGAAGTAACAGTAGGAGCCAGATAAAAGTTGGGGGCTTGAGCTCTCCCAGACCTGGGCAGCTCGGCCAAAAGGAATCTAGAGAACTAGAAGTTTTCCTTCAGGAGGGTATCATTCTGTGGAAAGTAGATGATATTGTCTAGGGTTTTCTTCTTCTTGCTTTTTTTCTCCTCAGGAACAGGACGTTAAAATGACAACATATAAGCTAATAACCCCTCTGGTTTTCTAAATTCTAGTGTAAATCAAGGAAACAAGTCAAACTGACAAGAATTTAATAGGAATCTACATAAGCCCTGTAATAAGCCAGGCACTATAAATATTTACCACTATCTTCAATTTGCCCCTAACCTCTGCTTCACCTATTGTGTGACCTCATTTTATATTTAGTAAGAGAAAAGGGGAGAGAGTAAAAAATCAGCTCAAGGGCTCAGGGCAAGTCCATTTCCAGCCAGTTCCTGTGGCCTGGAGGCCCCCCGTCTCCGGTTCAACTCTCCTTCCCACGTTCAGAAGTGCATTTCATGGTGTCCTTTGAAGGCTGTAGCCATCCAAATCAGGACTCCAAGAAGCAGATGGAATCCTTCCAACCGTCAGCCTAACCTCTCCTCTATGCAAATGCAGAACTGCTCTGCTGATAGAGAAATTGCTTCCTGGAAAACCAATTTCCTCCTTATTGTCCTACAGGCTGCTGTGAGACACCCTGCTGTGTGTGTGTGTGTGTGTGTGTGTGTGTGAGTTTTGGGGGGGAGGGGACGGGGGTCCAGGCCTGCTCCTTCCACCAAGAGAGTAAAATTGCAGAGAACGTATTGCTGAGACCGAGATTTAGAAGGCGTGTTTGAATCGGAGTTGTGTTCCCAAGGCCCTGCTTTAGAAACTGTTTCCCTGATGCTTATTTTCCATCCGTCTAGCTGCTTTGCACTCTCCAAGGCCTGGAGCTAGTCCTCACAAAGCCTCACGGCCCACGATACACCCTCTATTGTCAGGGTTCAACAATTATTTCATTCATTACTTTGTTCATTCATTTTCTCTAAGTTTGTTGCCAAAGAGCCGTAACGGGCCATTCAAACCCACCCTCTATTCTGCTGGCAAAGAATCAAGACGGGAGGCGAGTGGCTGGACTCTACAATGTGCTCAACACTCTGTCCAAATTAGGGCACTTTTCTCTGTCCACCATCCACCCCAACCTTCAATCTGCCTTGGGTGAAAGAGAATGACAGAGAACTTGAGAAGAGCTAATAAAAACCTGATCTCCTCGATAACATCTTCTTTAATTATTTAAAGAAAGGGACAGCCTGTTTAAAAACCCTTCCTGTTCCAGTTCTTTGGTTAAAATTCTCTTAGAGTCGGTGACACATTGTGGAGCTGAGAGTAGGAAAGGGCTGGCCTTGCTGAGGGCAAGCAGCAGGATAGGTGCCTTCTAGAAGCAGAAAGAAGGGTGAGGTGAAAGACCCTCTGTGCAAGGGAAAGCCACGCACACATTTTCTTTGCCAGTCAAAAATGTCAGCGAAGACTGCTGTATATTTTACAGAACAGCTCTGAGAAGGCCAAGAGAGCAGTCAAGTCTAACTTCTGTGTGATCTTGTGGTATCTGTGAACATAGTATAGTGAACTTGACCTTTGGAGGCAGGTTTAAGGACTATGCACTCACTGACCAGGTGTGTGTCCTGGGTTAACTTCTCTGAACTTCAGTTTCTTCCTCTGTAAGTGGGCATCATACTAGCTACTTTACAGAGGTGATTTGAAGATGAGATGGGAACAGGGCACACGTCACAGTTTAGGGAGTACCCGGTACACAGTAAATACACAGTAGAAGTTTCACAGATGAATTGGGAAGAAACGAAGTCAACAGAGGGACTAACTGGGCTGTTCTCACCCTGTTTCTGGTGGATTGGTTTCCCTTCTACCCTCAGATATGCATTTGAATTCCTCATGCAAATTTAATAAATATGTACTTAATTAGGATTAGACTCTCTATTCAGCGGAACCTCTGGGTCTTTTAAGCAGGGGCCACAAAAGGAAATCCAGATGGAAGCTGGGCATGAGAAGAGAGGGATGAAAGGTGCAGGCAGAGCAGAGGGGTCTGCTCACACACTTTCATAGTAAATGTGGGCAGTTCTTGGACAGAGGGAAAGAAGGAGAGGGCTGACAGAGATGGTCCAGGCTGAGGCATCAGGGCGGGCAGGATAAACAAGAAGAAGAAAACAGAAGTATGCCACTCACTCAGTCCACGGCCACCATGTGGTGTCTGCCCTGGTCTCGTTCCTGACCCCGTGTGCACATTCACTGATGTCAGCAATATTTACAAAAGGCAAGACAGCGTCCAGGTATTTTGGAAAAGTGACAGGATGATTAATCTTATTTAATAACACTTGGACAGAGCTTCCTGTGTGCTAGGTACCTTCCTAAAAACTTTACAAATATTAACTTGGTTAATTTTTTAAAACAACTCAGCACGATGGGTATTTTATTATCCCAATTTTACAATGGAGGGAACCAAAGCCTAATCCTAATAACTACACTTTATGAAGTCTCTACAAAGTGGCAGGGTTTTGATGTATCTTCCACGCAGTCCTCAGCCCTATAAAGCAGAGTTGTTCTTTGTACTTTACAGACGAAGAAACTGAAGTTCACAGAGGAGCTGGAGCTACTCGCTTGCAGCCCCGCAGACACCAGGGGGTCTGATTTGACCGCTCTGCATCACCTCCCGAGGCTCTGAGACCAGCTCTCTACCCGCAGGAAGCTTAGAGGAGATGAGCGGTAACCATACCATGAAAAACAGATACGAGTGTCATCAAATGTAGCAAGAATATCATCAGTCCTACCCTTCCTTCTCTTCCCCATTACTACCTACCACCTGATAGGATTAAAGCTGCCATGTTGCTGTGGGAGGGATGAGAATAATCACACAGGTAGAAAAACTTACACGAAAACCTGAAGGGAGGCTCTCTCCCCAACCACCCCCCAGAAGTGTCCTCACTCCTGGAGGTTTGATGGCTCTGGGTGTCACTGCCACCATTTTGACCCCTGCCCCTTTACCCTATCCCTTATTCTCTACCCTTCTGCTCCCTTTATCTCCAAGTCCATATGTTTAAAAATATTCATCTCTGTGAAAGGAAGAGATCTCAGTACAGGAGGAAAAGGGTGGACAGCCCTGGTTGGTGTGGCTCAGTTGGTTGGAGGATCATCTTATAAACTGGAAGGGTCACAGGTTCAGTCCCCCTTCAGGGCATATGCCTGGGTTGTGGGTTCGATCCACGTTGAGCTCAGGGCATAAGGCAACTAACTGATTGATGTTTTTCACACTGATGTTGCTCTCCCTCCCTCTCTCTCTCTCCTCCTTCCTCTCTAAAATCAATGAGCATGCCCTGGGATGAGGATTAAAAAAAGTAAGAAGAGGGGTGGGGAGCCATGGACTCCAAGGGTGGGGCTCGGAGGCCTCGTTCCCTGGGAAAAGTCCAGCCTGGGCAGAGTGTGGCCACATTTGATGCTCTGTGAGCAACCTGCAGCTGCTTCCAGAGCTTGGGCTCTGGGTTCACACCCGCAGACGCCCATCCCTGGGCAGAAAAGTCTGCAGTCAGGGGAAGAAGGAGCAAGGGCGGGGCAAGAAGCTCTGAGCTGGGCAGTGGCGCTGCCTCTCCCTCTCTCTTCCCTCCAGGCAGAAAGCACAAGTTTGGCAGAGGTTGCTTCGAAGCCTTGCCTTTCGTCCACTCGGAGGCAGCTGAAGGAAACCTGGCCCATCAGGTTAGCACGGGGGCGGAACCCTGAGACTGCCCTGACCCAGGGCTGCTGTTACCTGGAACAGCCAGAGTGGAACCACCGTGAGTCACACGTGACCAGCTGTTTACATCCCCTTCCCCTAAGAGAGGGGGCGAGGGAATTCTGGGCAGGCTGGGAGAGGGAGCCTCGTAGCCAATGCCTGGGGAAGATGAAATTCAGATGGTGGGAAAGAAGACAGCACTCAGCAGCAGGTGGGGAGTAAGCAGGGAGTAACCGGTCTGGGACAATTGCCTAGAATAAACACTATTGTCTGCCACAGCCTTTTCTGTGCCAGTCTGGGCCTGCTGAGCTGGCCGCGTTTACTTAAAGGGCCAGCTGCCGGACTCGCAGAGGTGAGCTGAGATTGGTCCTGGAGAAAGAGATCATAGAAATCAACCCGAGGTTCATCACAGGATATGAAGTTAAAGGGCAGGAGCCTGTGGGAGCAGGAAGGTCAGGTGATGGAAGGTAAAATTAGAGGCAGAGCGCAGTCCAGGATGCAGCCTGGGGAAAGAGACCAGGTGACAGTTCATTCTCACTAAGTCTGGCTGCCTGAGATCATCTCAGACGGTCCAGTATCAAAGAAGAAGACGTGACCAGAAACCTAGCAGCCCCTCCCCAGGTGTCTAGGGCTGCTGTGACAGCACACACACTGCCTTTTCAGGCCCTGGAATGCACCTGCTCCCTGCGGCCACCCTGCTGGATTCGTCCCTGCGATCCTTTCCATTTTTTACCCACCTCCCAAGTGCCATTCTCTGTCACGGGAAACTTGCACCCTTCTATTTATTGTCTTCACTCCTCTGAAACCCAAACTGTGAAGACAAAGATTCCACCACATGAAAATCCACACTTTACCCTAATTTTACCCATAGTGATGTAATCTCCTGCTTCCTGGGGGAAGATTTATGACCTCTTTCTGCCTGGACACTGAGCATTGGGAAACTATCACCTGCACTAAGGGCCCACTGGCAAGTGCACTGTGGTTACCTAGAAACAGAGCTGCTGGAAAGGTGCCATCCAGGTCCCAGTGGGACTGATTGGTCCCCTGGGGAACTAGCTCTGCCCCATGCCTGCCCCAGGATATTTGCATTCAGGAATGGTAACTTGGATCTCTTCTAGCAAAGCCCTTTCTAGACAAGCAGTCAGGGTCAGGTGGGACTCCATCTGGAGGAAAGAGGGGAGTTCTCTAAGGGAGGACCAATGAGATCTATTTGGATTATGAGAGAGAGATAGTCCTGGTCGGGGGTGGGGAGGGGCAGGGGTGGAGTTGGTTGGAGCATTGTCCTGCACACCAAAAAGGTTGCAGGTTCAATTCCCCATCAGGTCACATGCCTACAACATACCTACACTGCAGGTTTGAGCCCCAGTTCCCTTTCATATTGATGCTTCTCTCTCTCTCTCTCTCTCTCTCTCTCTCTCTCTCTCTCTGTCAAATCCATGAACATATCCTGGCATAAGGATTAAAAATAATAATGATAAGTAAATAAAAAAAAAAGAGGCATGACTATGACTTGCCTCCCTCTGTAGCTGTCACCTCAGAGACAGCTACAGATAAATGGGAACTAAATAAAGCCAAAGAAAAGAACGGGGTGAGGGGCAGTGGGTCATACTTCCTTTTACTTCTTTCCCAGCCAGAGACCAAATGGTCTTCTCATGTAGTAGGAAGTGTGCACGGCTTGTTCCGTTGTCCTGCTGTTTCAGCTTCTCTGCAGTTCTTCACGTGATGTCAGGACATCGTGGGAAAGGCAGCCTGAATGGATGTTTGTGTTTTCCTTGAAGGCAGGGGCCCACCTGCCGGGCCCACCACAGAGCATACAAGCAATTAATACACATTTCTGATTCAGAGACTTTCCCCTGCTCTCTGAGCTCCTTTAAGTTGATTTCACACTGGCCTCTGTTATGACATTTTTTTGGCGGATGCTCAAAAGCACTACTGGCATGTCCAGTCTAGAAGCTTTGCAGGTTCCCACCTACCGAGGGAGAAGGCTGCCCACATAGGGGCTAGCACTCAGGTACCCAGGGGAAAGCAACTGTACACTTTTTGCTGGAAGTTCTAGCAGAAGCAGCCTCGTAAAGGACCTGCACGCTGACTATTGTACTAAAGTATTGCACTAAAAGGAAAAACTAAATATGGTGTTTGATGCCCCAAAAGCCTTTTGCAAAAGTTTTCTCTGCCAGAAATGGGAATTTTCTTGAGGATAGACTCAGCGAATCAGATTTTTTGCTGATGATGTAATGCCCTGCAAAGAAGTTTTATTGGTGGGAAAGCTCTTAGGTGTTGTGAGGGTGTAGAGTTTCCACTGCAGCTCAGGGAAAATTGTCTGTGGCTTCGTTTAAGGTCCTTCCGGATTCCATTCCGCTGATATTTCCAACCAAGCTGAGCTTGTATTTGGCACGCATAAAAAATTGGGAAATCAAGAAACTTTCTTTGCCTCCAATGTCAAAAGCTGCTGATTCCTCAACGTCCAGTATTTGGCGGTACATATCTTCGACGGAGGCCTTAGGAAGCTGAGCAGCAGAGCATCAGTGCATGGCAGTGGGTAGGACCTGCCGTCACCACAGGTCAGGCTGTAGAAAGGAATCTAAGGGGTGGAAGGGATGCTGGGGAGCAGGCTCTGCATGCATGTAGTTCCATCCGATGCATTCACAGGCATGCACGTGCCTTAGGTTTGCTCTGCACAGGGATGCAGCACTAAAAATAACTCAGAGCTCCTTCCCCTCCTTTCTAATGTGCGGTCCCCAGCTCTGGTGTCCTTCCTCCCCCAGACAGAGCTCTGCTGTCTGCCAATCTGGGCCGGGATTAACACACCAGTGTCTGTGCAACTCAGTTCCCCTGATGATGCAGGCTGCTGCGGGTACAGCTTAGCTCTGGCTGCAGTTGTGTCCCTTGGTTACCTGCATTCGGGAGGCTGGGAGCATCCACCGGAACCACATATGAAAGGGATGTCATTGATCAATTCACGCGCTGTTATTTCAGACAGCAGGCTGTTCCTGCCCCCGCTGCCTCTCCACCACACCACAGCCGTCCCTCTAGATGATCAGCTCCACCCTTATCTCATTCAGGAAACCTCACGGGAGCCCCACCTGCCAGTCAATTCCTTTCTCCCAGCTTTGATCTTTGCCACCGCTCTTCCCAAATATGCCACCCTGAATTTTGGATGTCTCAAACCGTGTTAGTGAGCCACGAATATGTTTATGTATTTCAGCTCTTGGGGCTTCTACGTACTAACTATATTTACCTTTCCCCTCCTGCCCCCACCCGGTATCATAGTAGCAACAGCAGTGGGCTTTAATTTGAATACCCTGAAAATAAAAATTGGGATAATAATACTTTAAAAAAGTATTGTATTGGTTTGAGAGAGAAAGAGAACTGTTGATTTGTTTTCCCACTTATTTATTCATTCATTGGTTAATGCCTTTATGAGCCCCAACCAGGGATCAAACCTGCAACCTTGGCTTGTCTGGATGATGTTCTATTTATGCATTCACTGGTTAATTCCTTTTTTTTTTTTAAGATTTTATTTTTAAAGAGGGGCAGGGAAGGAGAACAAGGGGGAGAGAAACATCGATGTCTCGCTATCTTTCAAGCGCCACCCACTGGGGACCTGGCCTGCAACCCAGGTATGTGACCTGACTGGGAATCGAACTGGCGACCCTTTGGTTCACAGCCCGCACTCAATCCACTGAGCTACACCAGCCAGGGTGGTTAATTCCTTTATGTGCCCCAACCAGGGATCAAATCTGCAACTTTGCCTTGTCTGGATGATGTTCTAACCAACCGAGCTCCCCAGCCAGGATTGCAGGAATTTTGTAAGATTAAATGAGATCTGCTTGGTACATTGTAAGAGTTTGTCAAATATCAGTTGAATCTGAATCCTAGAATGTAAAGTCTCCAGGCATTCTCCTTCTCCTCCGTATATTTTTCTATTTCTCCCAGAGCCTAGTTCCTCTGAGGACAGGGACATGTCACAGATGCCAGCTGACATACCTGCATATTCAAGATGTGTTTGGGGATCAGGCATCCTCAGCAAATGGGTAATTTTAGGTATCAACAGATCACAATGACAATGAGATAACACCATGTGATGATTGAGCATCTGCATCCTGTGGTCACCAGGGGGCTGGGAGGGAGACTGAACTACTTTCACTGGCATATTCAGGGTCAGTGCCAGCAAAATTGCCTTGAGCACACGTGATGCTCTTCCTTGTCACTGTGAAGGACCTTTCTCCAACTATCTCCTCTGAACTCTTCTGACCCCTTGCTTTCAGCTCACAGTGGGCTAATTAATTCCAATGGAGGTGTTAACGGATAAGGCATGACTGATAAGGCATTAACTGATAAAGGCAAAAGAGCCCAGCCTGACTCATTTCTGCCAGCCCTCCTATCATGTTAGCCAAGTGGCTTCTGAAACATGCAAACCCTTTGCAGTCCCAAAGGAAACCTTTCACGTGGGATCAGAGAGGAGGGAGAGGCACGGAGAGGTGCTTGCTGATCACCTCTAGGGCCAGTGATGCAGAGGAATGCCAGGCAAGATCTTGCCTCCTAACCCCGACCCCCTGGTTTTTACTGGCATCTCTTAATCTGCTGACAGGAGGCCAGACCACACACACTGTCTACTGGGCTTCTTCCAGCCTCCCAATCAGCTTACTCTTCAGCAGCTTCTGGTAGGGTCACTTTCAGAGATCCAGACAGACCCCGCCCCTGCCCCTTATGTCCTGAGTGCCAGAGAGGGATGCTGTTCGGAAAGGCTCTCTGGTCTTGTTGAGCACAGTTCTCATTCTTGCCGGTGGGCTGCTTGCCTGACCCTGACAGTGAGCACCCCTTCAATTTTACATCTGGGGCACCTTCTTGTGTCCCCCAATTCCAGCTCTGCAAAGTTGCTAGATGAGTAGATATGCACACAGTCCTTACTTTTCAATTGCTTTAGGACATTTAAAACACACCCCAAATCGTGGCTTTATTTGGTCCTCACCTGAACCATGTGAGGATTCAGAATCTCGAAATCTTAGTCCAGAGCTTTTCCTCCGCATTGTGTTCTATCGGAACACTCGAACTGGTATTCATGCACAAGAGAGAGATTTAGCTAAAGAGGTAAAAATGTAAACTCAAAAAAAGGGTTTCTGTGTTTTAAAATGTCTTTCCAGGCTCTGGCTGGTGTGGCTCAGTGGATTGAGTGCCGACCTTCAAACCAAAGGGTCACAGGTTTGATTCCCAGTCAGGGCACATGCCTGGGTTGCAGGCCAGGTCCCCAGTAGGGGGCATATGAGAGGCAACCACACATTGATGTTTCTCTCCCTTTCTCCCTCCCTCCCTCCCCCTCTCTCTAAAAATAAATAAATGAAATCTTTAAACAAAATTAAAAAAAAATAAAATGTCTTTCCAGGAGCTAAAATATGAGATTTTGGATTTTCAGTCAAGGCTTCAATAAGCCAATGACAGCAGCTTGATACCTAGTGATAGGCTGGCCAGCCTGGAAGTTTTCTCCCATCCTTCATCCCATCTTCTGCATCGGTAACTAAAGACACCCATCCACCTGCCCACTGCTAGTTCCCATAGGAAAGACCGGGTGGGAGAGCTGTGTAGCTAGGTACAAGGCTGTCTTGGAAAAGCCTTCTTGAACTGGTGCTCAAGCTCAGTTAGTAGGTCTGAGTCCAGCCTCACCAAACCTGCTTTGCTTCAGGCACCGATGCTTTCTGTCCATGGGCCAACTCTTCTCACTTCCAAAGCCAACACAGACCCAAGGTCAGCGAGAGGAAAACTGCCTCATCTTTCTGTCCTAGCCCTAGTATTCACTTTATCGGAGGTGAGGCACTAGGCAACCATGTACCCCCAAGCTCCAGTTTCCCTTCCTTCTTTGTCTTTGTCTACATTTACTAGTTTTCTTATTTTTCTCATTTGTATACTAGTTCTCCTTCTGGGGCAGCACCTGTTGTGAAAGCCTTGTCCCTTAGAAGGACCCCAGTCCCAGTGTCTCTTGCTAGAATGTCTTGAGGAACTGGGCTCTGCTCTCACTCTCCCCAGCTGCTTGCTGGGGTCCTGACCCACTTGGAGTAACTGCTGCCTTCCTGATGTCAACCATCCATCCCCACTGAGACTCCGCAGCCACCACGATCTATGTCTGGCATGATGATCGGTTTAGCCTTAAATTTTCCATGCAGCACTGGCCCTCATTTAGACTGCAGGCTCACCCTGGCCAGGTGGCTCAATGCGTTGGCACATCGTTCCAGAAACCAGAAGGTCGTGGGTTTGATCCCCAGTTGGGGTGTGTACAGGAGGCAACTGATCAATATTTCTCTCTCACATTGATGTTTCTCTCTCTCTCAAATCAATAAACATATCCTCAGGTGAGGATTAAAAGGATAAAAATAAACAAAATAATAAATAAATAAATAAAATAAGGACTGTGGACTCTTCTTGCCTGCCCTGACTGCTGAACTGCTTCCTGTTGTATCTCTTAGCTGCAGCCATTGAAATTAAACAGACTACACGTCACAACCTGCTGTTTCTTAAGAGCGAGACTCGAAGGCTAGTGCACATTTGAAGCAAATTGCTTAAACCCCACTTTCATCCCCACCCCACATTCTTGGCTTCCTCTTCTGCCTCCAATTCCTGCCTTTGGCACTGCCCAGATCTGGCCATCTTCCCAACTTTTTCCATCCTATTTGGACCTTGGCTGTCCTTCCCCATTTCTAGCCAGCTCACCCTTCTGCCTGGTGTTCCCATCGTCTCAGGGGAGTCCACGTTGTCCTTCTTAGTCCCTCAGAAATCCCCGCTCCTTCTCCTGGCCAGCCCTTGCATGACTCAGTCCTCAGGCTTCTGTCTCTCCACTCCAGCCATGGTGGAGACTGACTTTTATGCAAGAAAGAGCCTGGAGGGAGAACAGGATACCTTCAGTCTTGGCCAGATCTTTTTCCGGTTTCCTCCCCCTTCCTCATAGCCACGTCCATGGCTGATTATTTAAAAAACTGCAGCAAGCAACTCCATATTCGTGTGTATGTGTATGTGTGTTTTAAAATCAGTCCTAACGTCAATTCTTTACTTTCCATAGTGTAAATTTTGATTTTTGGATGGGGAAACATATTCGCCATATGGGGCAGTTACAGTGCACACCAGATACTCCCCCATATTTCCCAGCCTCCCTTGCAGTTAAGTCAGGGTTACATGCAAGTTCTGACTTATAAACTATGAATGAAAGTGTCTTCTCTAACTTGCTTTTCCCCAATATCGACCTTGATAGCTACATATTGAGAAAGATCCCTGAGCCCTGGGGTCCAAAGGTGTCCCCACTGACCCACACTGGATTTTACATAAATAAGAAATACACCTTTGGTGCACTAATCACTGAGATTTCAAGGTTTGTTATCATAGCAGAGCTTAACACTAGTCTGACGGATGCAATATAGAAAGAAACCTTGCCCTGACTGGTGTGGCTCAGTGGATTGAGCATGGGCCTGTGAACCGAAGTGTTGCTGGTTCAATTCCCAGGCAAGACACATGCCTGGCTTTCGGGCCTGGTCCCCAGGAGGGGCATTCGAGAGGCAACCACACTTTGATGTTTCTCTCTCTCTCTTTCTCCTTCCCTTCCCCACTCTCCAAAAATAAATAAATAAAATCTTAAAAAAAAAAAGAAAGAAACCTTAACCATATGTGTGGATTTATTGTTGCTTCTGCCATTAGCCCAAAATTGCTTTTAAGTAACTTAAAATGTATCCAAACTTTAGGTGTTTATTATGGAAAACTGTAAAATGCAAATATCCAAAAAAGAAGAAAGTAAAAATCCTTTGTAATCATATTAACCAAAGATAGGTACCGTTAATGTTTTGGTGTCCGTATTTCATGTTCGTTCTAAGTACATATAGAATAATATATATTTCTATATTGTTCTGGAATCTACTTTTTTATTTGACAAACTTGTCTGTGCATTTTACCAAAGCCATAAATATTATTCTAGAACACAATCTTTAATCACTGAATAGCATTACCGTATGGCTGTATCACAATCTATATATGCTGTTAGAGGGTCTGCTCTCTTCCCCTGCCCAAATTGCTTCAGCAGCATTTCTGCTCCTTTCCTACATATTTTATCATTTACTCTGCCTCCCACTCACAGACTGACTCTTAATCACCTACCGCGACAGAATACAAATGAGCCAATCCGAAAGTAGTTCAAGTTGCTATGAAATTCACGAGGTGACATTTTCGGATAGGGAGAGGAAAAGTCAAATTTTTGCAATGAGTTCATCTTCCCAGTTATTAGTATTGTTATTGTTCTTCTCATTTGCTTGAGAAATCTTAATCTCTATTCTGTGAGTTGTAACAACAGACTCAGAGGGACGAAGGAGATGTCAGGATGGTTAGCAAGGGGAAGCTGTTTAAGCGAGGATTAGATGCAGCCGCAAGAAACAAAAACAACAACAAGCTAACAGTAGCTTAAACAAGCAGAAATGTACTTCACTCCGGGAAGCAGCAAAGACCCGGACTTCTACTGGTCGCCTCAGTGTTTTTTTTCCATTCCCAAGGTCACCTCAGAAGGTCAAATGGTTGCTCTGACTCGGTCACCACGCCTACATTCCATCTGGAGGAGAGGACTTGAAGGAGGGAGAAGAGAATGTCACTCTTCTTAAATGCTGTTTTTGGAAGTTGAACATACCATGTCTGCTTAGTTACTCGGCCACCTATAGATGCAAGAGAGGCTGGCCATTATCCCCATCGGCCATGTGCTCAGATAAAAACTGTCTGGTGGCTACTGCCAGAGAAGGAGGGAGAATGGACGTCGGGGGGCAGCCAGATATCTCTACCATAGGAACCACTGGCTGATTAGTGTCAAAAATGTTTAAAGGTGAATAATCCAATTATAGGTAGTTTAGTTGAATGTAGCTATAAAACCATTTTAGTCTCTCGTGGATAGGGTCTAACAAAAGGAAAATGCAATAGACCACAATAAAATGTAATCAAACTCTCACAATGAACAAATTGGCTAAGTAAATATATATTCAGTGCTTTAATCCCTACTTGATTTCTTTTTATTTTATTTTATTGATTGATTATAGACAGAGAGGAAGGGGGAGAGAGAGAGGAACATCGATTTGTTGTTCCAGTTATTGATGCATTCATTGGCTGCTTTTTTCGTGTGCCCTGACTGGGGTCCGAGTCTGCAACCTTGGTGTATCAGGATGACACTCTACTCAGCTGAGCAACCCAGCCAGGGCCTCCCTGCTGGATTTCAGAAACCAGCCTTCTCCTTCTGAATGAACATGTTCTGGAGGAAAGAACAGCTGATAGCTTCTTGAGCATCTTCATTAGTACCTGTTTCATCAGAAAGGGACTCTATAGTATGGCAGGAGCTGAGAGCTGCAAATTCCATGTGGTCTAGTTCCCCAGCCCCCCAAATAAAGGAAGTGAGAAGAGTAGGCTATAAATATAGTGCAAGAAAGCCAGTCACCGTCACACGCCCGTGCCTTTGCTCTTGCTGCTTAAACTGCCTTAAATCCATCATCCCTTCTCTAGATGAAGAAATGTTGCTCTTCTTTTTCATTCTTTAAAGTGCTATTTAAATAGTTGCCTCTCAAGATGCCTGTTCCTTGACTCTTTAGTTTTGTGATCCATGTACTCATCCATTCTTCAAATACTGAGTTGATCACACGCCAGGCACTATAGTAGGCATGAGGTGGGAAGACTCACTGGTCAATGAGACAAATCTGTGCCCTGGAATAATGTATAACACTAATTAAATTGGATGGCATTGCATGCTCCCCCAGGTGCTGGACTGTCTAAACAAAGGATAGCAAGCAGAAACCTTGTATCTTAATTAACAAATACCTAACAAGGCTCTTACTGTATGCCAGGCACTGTTTGATTCTATGTGCATTAAGTATATTGCTTCTTTTGAGTCTTATAACAATTCCATGAGTTACAGTCTCTTATGACTTTATTTTATGGGACATGAACTACAGCAGAGAAAGACTGACTTGCCCAAGGTCACACAACTAGTAAAGAGTGAAGCTAAAATACGAGCCAGGGAGTCTGGCTCCAGCCTGCATGCTTCACTGCCATGCCAGCCTTTATTATTATTCACGCTAGCTGTATCTCTACTGTTTAATACGATGCCTGAAATGTGGCAGGTATTTAATAGACATGTAATGAATAGAAATGAGCTAGTGGCTCGACACTAGCCAAGTTATCCTCTCTGGGATATCATTTCTACAAAGATAAAGAGAAGAAAATAGACTGGATGATCTCTAAGATCCCTTAGAATTCTGAATTTGTTCCCCATTCATATACTAAAGAATTTTTTTAATATATTTTTTATAAAGAATCTTTTTTAAAAAAGATTTTATTTATTTATTTTCAGAGAGAAAGGAAGGGAAGGAGAAAGAGAGGGAGATAAACATCAATGTGTGGTTGCCTCACATGCCTCTCACTGGGGACCTGGCCTGCAACCCAGGCATGTGCCCTGACTGGGAATCAAACTTGCGACCCTTTGGTCTGCAGGCCGGTGCTCAATCCACTGAGCCACACCAGCCAGGGCTACTAAAGAATCTTTTAATGTCAGTCTGGAAGGGGTCTTGAGGCATTATCTGGTGGAGTCCTGGACTTTAGCCAGACTTCGTCTATAATAGATAGATGAGAATTCTTTTAGGTTATCAAGTCCTTTAAGATGTCCCACCTTTCTGAGGGTAAGGGGTAGATGATTCACAGGTTTTATGAATAAAGTACTATAGCAGGATAGGTAGGATATGTAAAAAGTTCCTTTATAGGGTGGACAAATAAAGTGCTTTGCTCTTGCACAGATAGTAGTTTCATCGGAAAGAATATTTTGGTCACATTTCACTTGAATTTTAAGAGGTGTCAGACTATGGTCAGAACTGCTTGTGTGTTTGTAATAGGACACTGTAATGCTTCTCAAACCTCTAATCTTGGTAAACTTGGCTACAAACAATTCATGTATTGCCCTCAATAATCTGCTCTAAACCACTTTTTCAGGTTATACTATGGCATGACATTGCTCCCCAAAGACCTACGGGTACAGTTCCAGACCTTTGACCAAAGGCCAGCAAAATCCCCGTCATCTGTTCAAATGCCAGTCTAGGTCATTACACTTTGGCCAGCCTGCTCCTTCCCGCAGTGTCAGTTGGCTACGTTGGCCTTCACCACCCAGCTCATGCTGCCTGCTAATCACTGAGCTGGCAGGGCTGCCTTCTCTGGTGAGCAGTGGTCAGGAGGGAGCATGAACTGGGGCTACAACTGACGATGGGGGATACCGGTGGGAATGAGTTTCCCTAAGCCCAAATCGACAGCTGCATTATTTTCTCGGTAGGGCTGAAGTTAACAAAGAATAGGACTGACTGTATGCCCTTACATTTGAGGACTTCACATACTGTACATGGCTTTGACTATTTGCTCGATTCTGAAAGTTCGTGATGGGCTGATTCTTCATTTTGCTGAGACAGGAGTTGAACACAAGCACTGTAGCACTGGTGTGAAGTCCACAGCGAGTCCCCTCACTGGCGAGTGAGCCCCGCCGGCCTCTTCCTTTCTGATTGTGGCTCCGTTTGGGCATGTAATTGATCTCCTTCAATTTCCTCACAACCCACTGAGATCTTTCTTGTTATTGTAATTATACACATGGGATAAATATATGTTCTACTGCTATTCATGCATTTAAAAATATTTGGAGGTCTAAGAATGCATCCTTTCCCTCAAGTTTTATTTTGTGGGTAGGACGCTGGGGGCACAACTGTAGGTACAGAGAGGCAAGTTCATAGCACATTTTATCACCAGGGTATGAAGGCTTCTTGCTTGATTAATGGATTGATTTCTTCCCATACATTCCCAATCTCTGAATGACATAATGTTTGGTGTGTATGTGTTTGTGTGTGTGCTTTCAATTTACATAAGTGGCATTGTTCTTCCCTCTTACTCTCTTTCTTATTTTTTAAACACAAACTATATTTTTGAATATCCATTCATATCACTAAACGCATAGCTGGTCCAATGTTTCAAACTGTGGCACATTATCCTATAGTAGGCATCCTTCACATTTTACTTACCCCTTCCCTTAGTGATGGACACTAGGGTAATTTTATACGCATATGCCGTACTCATATGTGTAGAGCTGATGTGTCGTAGAACTGACATGTCACAGAACATGTGCAAACCTCACTGCAGTAAGTACTGCCTGATGGCTTTGCAAGTGATCCTACCTATTTACCCTCCCACCTGCAAGGCATTTGTGTTCTTGATATTATTCATCAAAATTTTATTTCAATTGGTTTTTGGATTTTCTTGCATTTCTGTACGGTTGGACAACACTTGCAAGTATCAACAGAAGGAAGACAGGGAGAAGCTGGGTGAATTACGGCCTTCCTGGCCGACCCCAGTGATTTACGTCCCCGTTCCCCTAACCTGCCCCGTTTTCCTTACTCCTTGCAGAGTGTTCCAGGACCTGCTGGAGGAGCATTTCCCTCCGAATTTTCTCCCTGAACCACTTCCTTCCCTTTTCACTGAGTTTTCACTGCACCTCAACAGAGTGCTCTCCCCCTTCTTGGTTCTAAGTATTGAAATTCTTTCCACTTTGTAAGGTCCAATTAAAGAGTTGGTTGCTTCCAATAATTAGGAAGCCCTCGTACTTATTCTAGCTTACACATGTCTCTTCTCATTTTGAATATATATATATATATATATATATATATGATATGTATTTTATATATATATATATGAAATGAGATATATGTAAATAATATCATGTGGGGGGGATTTGTTTTATATTCAGTTTAACTCTCTTCTGTTCTATGTTGTTTCCAAAAAGAGAGATCAGGCCAATGAAATGTACAGTGTTTGGTCAGCCTCGCCCTTCCAAGAGGTCACTGGTGTCAGACCACAGCCTGCATTGGACTACACTCTCCGAGCATCTGTGGGAAAAATCAAACATTCCCAGGTGGTTTTATCTGTTAGTCAATCTTCGACAGGATTATAGAACAATGTCCCTAATGGAAGGAACATAGACCGAGCGTTACTTCTGCAAAGTACGTATGCAGGCAGTGTTGCAAAATTCCTGTCTCACTAGTTATGCATGCCTCTGCTGACTCAGAGTTTGTGGCGTTAAGAGGCATGAGGCAGTTCCCAGGGCAGTTGGGCAGTTCCCAGGGACATCTGTGGAAGCCCCTGCAGAGCCTTAGCCCGTTCCCAAGGATGTTGTCATCTGTGACCTTTCAACCACTGCCTGCGCATTCCCTGAACAGCCAGGGTTTCTACAGAAAATGATCTTTTTCTCTCTCTCCTTCGGACCCACTCTGCCTCTCCCTTCCATCTCATACATTTTTTGTGGGTGATATGAGATATTACCCAATGGTTTAGAGGTTTATGCAGACTCTTTCTTCTTTGTTGGTGGAGAGTTCCTCCCATGACAAATACTGAAAATGCCACATACTTGCTTCCCTAGGCTCCCTTGCAGCGAGGGTGTGAGCCTGTGGCCTAATCCTGTCCAAAGAGACCTGGGGGGAAAAGCGTCTGGGAAGCTTCTCTAATACAAAGGGACACATGGAAACAAATGCTTGTTCTTCACTGGGAATGGTACCTAGATATGCTGAGTCATCTTGTGACCAGTGACACGGCAAGGTGGCAAAGATGATGATGGAAGCACTTGGGGTCTTTGACATTTGACATGTGTTCCAGTCACACCACCAATCCCGGACGCTAACTGCCTTGGAACATCTGCTTGATGTTGACCCCATTTGGAGGATGTTCTGTTACTGGCACTTGAAAGAACTCTAAGTGACACAGGGGTGTCAGAATAGGGCTAGCTGCCTACTTCAGAGTTGCTAACCTCTTTTTCTAAATCAAGCTCCTCACTCAGTTTCTTTGCATGTAGATCTCTGGACAGCCTGCACTGCTGCTCATCAGACTCATCCAGATAGGTCCGAATCTGTAGTGCGTGTGGTTCAGGCTTTGTGCTGGGGCTCTGTTTTTATGTGCTCCAAGTAGTCCTCATTCTAATTCTTGACCTTTCAGTTTTGCATGTTTTAATGCAATAAGCACTGTGTGTAGGCTGTTATTTAAAAAAACACACACAATTTAGATGCTTGATTATATTTAGAAGTATTTTATAACTTGATTGTTATAAATATAAGAATTATTCATAAAAATCCACAAACATGTATTCAAATATGTGGAGTTGCCCTCACAACTGGCTGGGAGGCTCAGCTGGATGGAGCATTGTCCCACACACCAAAAGGCTGCAGGTTCAATCCCAGGTCAGGGCACATTCTTAGGTTGCGGGTGTGATGTCCAGTCGGGGTGCATGTGAGAGGCATTCAATCCATGTTTCTCTCTCAGTCTCTCTCTCAAATCAATAAAAACATATCCTTGGGTGAGGATTTTTTTTTAAAATGTTTGGAGTCAAATATAGTCCTAACTTTGATCACCTAATGGAAATATTTGAAAATAATTTTCAAGTTTTTAGGAACAATTAATAGCATTCAAACAAGACTCCAGAGAACATTCACTTTTAACTGTAACCTAATCAACAAAACAAACAAGCAAGCAAAATATAACCAGAGACATTGAAATTAAGAACAAACTGACAGTAACCAGAGGGCACATGGGAGGGGATAATGGGGGGAAGGGTGAAGGGTTTACAGGACCAATTATAAAGGACACAGGACAAAAATGAGCGGGGGTGGAAACAGGGAAGGGAAGTAGGAATGGCTAGGGTGGGGGGAGTAGTGGGGGGAAAAGGCAGAAAACTGTACTTGAACAACAATAAAATTCAAAAATATTTAATTAAAAAAAGACTCCAGAGAACAAATATTTGCTACGCTGGCTCCTAATACATATCTAGATGAGACATTTGCTCCTCGTTAATGTAGTGATATTAATTAGTGTTCTATATCAGATAAAAAGACTGCCGGATAGACTGGATATTTAATATTTCTATCCAAACCTTTAAAATACATGCAAATTTTAAATTGTTCTTGGATCTTTCTTTACAAAACGACAGGAAAGCTGCTTAATTGGCCACTTCTACAACGAACAACTCCAGCTCTACCCACCTGCACAAAACACTTGGGGAAAAGTGAACATTTCAGTCAATCACCTGAGTGTGTGTTTCAGACTCTTAGACAATTCATTGGAATGACTGAACTTTTCACTTCTCACGGAGGCTGGGGCAATGGGGAGATACAGTCTGTTTTTTTCCTGAAGAAGATACCAAGTGACCAAGAGGAAAGCTCTGAATTGTTATAGTTAGGGAAAATAAACCTGTATCTCTGTGTATTATAACTACATATTGTTATCAAGAATGCGGAGCTTCCTGAACATGCAAGTGGTATCCCAAGAGGAAAGACTGTTAAATAGAGATTTGGAAATTATCTTTTGGAAGAGATTAACTAATTTAGTAAGGAAACAGTGGGTGAAAGTAGGTTCTGCACCAGTCAGAAACTAACCCCGGTCTAAATAAGAATTAGATAAATTCGTCATGTAGCTCTTACTAGAGGGTTCTGACTCCTCCCCCATTGGGAACAGCCTCTGGTTTGTATTCCATTATCAAGATCCCTAGGGAGCGCTGACTGGTATCCCTGACCCCACCCCCAGTGGTGACACTGTCCATATCAAACTGGAGGCAGAGGAGAGTGTGTGAAAAATGTAGTCATAGATCCCTGGCTGGCGTAGCTCAGTGGATTGAGCATGGGCTGAGAACCAAAAGGTTGCTGGTTCAATTCCCAGTTGGGGCCTGGGTTGTAGGCCCAGGTCCCTGGTTGGAGGTGTGTGAGAGGTAACCACACATTGATGTTTCTCTCCCTCTCTTTCTCCCTCCCTTCTCTTCTCTCTAAAAATAAATAAATAAAATCTTTTAAAAAACCCCCCAAAAAACATAGTTCTAGAACTAGAGCAGAAAAAAATCTGAGGAGTCAAGTCATCTTAATTTTTGCAAATGAGAAAACACACCCAGGATCTTCATGTGGACGAAACCTCAGATTTCTCCATCCGTTCCGTTCCCTGTTCCCTTAATGCCCCACACGGCTCTTAGGAGACTAAAGAAAAAAATAAAAGGAGGCGCTGTGACGTTGTATATCAACGATGTACATGAATTTACTTCCAATAACACAGGAAAATGAAAAGGAATTTCTATAGACTTATAGGACTTCACCAAAAATGCCCAAATATTCCCCCAAATAACAGTCTCACTTAGGTGTGAGGGACTGATACCAATGTCACAATCACTAGGAGAGACATCCTTCCCTTCGCCACACCCTCGGGGCTCTGGCCAACAGTGTTCAAAGACAAAGCGCTGGCTTAGATGGGGGCTGAAGCTCAGCATTACCAGGACGCGCGATGGCTAGTTCGGAAATGGCAGGGCTGGGCAAGCGGGGAGAGTCAGCTCGCTGATGGCAGGAGTTCTGAGACAGTGAGAGAGAAACAGAGAGGAGAGAGAGAGAGGAAGAGGGAGAGAGAGAGAGACATGCAGGAGCAAACGTGCATCGCCCACGTTCCACGTTCACCTGCTGCCCGGGTGAGCGGAGGGCGGCTGCCCCTAGTTGCGCTGACATAAGGCGCTCTCCTCCTGTTTGTGAGAGGCCTTGTTTTAATAGGTAAGGCAAATCGCCCTTCCCTTTTCCTTGTTTTTCAAGAATTACCTACTTACTCTTAAGTTTATTCGTTCAATGACCTTTAGAATTTTTCAGAAAAATCATCTAAATTCTGGAAATAAGACAAGCGAGCAGCACATCCTTTCAATGCTATCTTGGGATTGTAGAAAAATGTACTGAATTCATTGTTGGCTGTTCATGAAAGCTGGAAGACTTAATAAACAACTATTTGTTAAGTTGTACATTTTTGTCTGGGAGAGATGCAAATAATTTCTGCCTTGGGAAACAAAACAGATCATCTCTAAAATTATGGCCTATTGGGAATTCCTCAGTTTAAAAAACAACAACAACAAAAGTTGGCAGTCTTATCCTAGCATTTCTTTGTTAAATTGCTTACATATACTGAAGTTTTCATATGTTCTTTGAATCAATTGTAACATTTTACTGCTTTCCTCATTAATGATCTTTGACATGTGCTTATTTTGTATTGGCTGGAGACAGTGATGTTACCTTTTCACAAATTATCTTTTAACAGAATCATCTCTTCCTAGTATCCCTTCTCCTGTCAATACACCTTGAGCCTTGAATCCTCTGTGTATTGAAGACAAACAGGTCGCTCTGTTTGATACTAACATGCCAACACACCAGTTTATTAGTATTACTATATTAATCAACTCTCTGCATACAACTGTAATGCTCTTTAAATTTACATGGCATCCCAAACAAACAAACAAACAAACAAACAAAAATGCTGCTGCTTTGAGGGGTCAAAGAAGGTGCTTTTTAAAGTTGGAAGTGCACTCAGAGGAAGTGGCTGGAACAGGATGCGCCATTCCTGCTGCTTTCCACCGGCGTGCTCTGTCCAGCTGAAGGGAAGGGGCCAAACAAACAGCATTCCTATTTCTGCCAAATGGCCCTGGTCACTGCTTTCGCCTCGCCAGGGGCCGGGCCCCCGCTATAGACTCTGCGGAGCTGAAAGCTGAATACAGAATACTTTTCTATGCCTCTTGCCTGTGCAGCAGGCTTGTCTGGCCCAGATCACACTTGAATAGATGAAAAGAATCCGTTTTTGCCTTGGCCAGAGGCCTGCAGTGGAAGCCACAAAGGCGCTTACAGACACACTGGAGTAGAAGGGCAGCAGAGAAAGAGGAGAGAAGACTTCGGAAATTTTAAGGAGAAATAAACAAATCCACAAGAACATTTCCAGCTGATGCAGATTATGAGTTATTCCAATGGCATTTGGAGAAATGAGAATTGCAAAAAGACTAGCTATAGCCTCCTGTTGTTTGCTGGAATCCTATCTCCCAACCTCTTTAAAGAAATCTAGAGATAAAGAAAGTTATCAGTTCCAAAGGGTGGGACCCCAGGAGATGAGAAAACACATTGTGAGCAAGACAAATTTTGTTCCTGTGAAGCCTGATCCAAGAATTCAAACGTTTAACCAAAGTGAGAGAAATGCCTATTCATGCATGATAATGATATTGGGAAACCTAGCGGTGATTTTTATCAATGTGCTTTGTTTGGTGGTAATTGTGAGAACGAGTCCCTTTGTTTAAAAATTGTCTTTGGAATTGCTGAAAAGGCAAGTCCTCACTCTTTTTCTACTCTGATTAGAACCAATGAAACGGGATTCTCACATCTGAGAAATGACAGCAGTGCCTAAGATTGCTGCCCTGAGAGCTTTGTAGAATCTGGTCCCAGGGATGGTTAGGGGAGAGCTGCCTGCATCCCTGACCTGGGACTGAACCAGGGGCTAGGGTCTACGGGACCTCACCTCTGGAGGAAGCAGGATCTTCCAGTTGCCCACCTGGTTACTCTTGGCTATTTTCAAATGACAGGAAACACAGGTCTGGGGAGGATAAGTAGAGTGTCGGGACTATTTATCACAACCTAGCAGGTGAAACCTCTTTTACATTTTCCCTCCAATTTATTTTCACCCTCACTTCCTATATGTTTGTTTCTGAACTTGGCTTCTAGGGAGCACATTTCCCTTCGCCTGGACAGGATGGTGTTTTGGTATGTCTGGTATGGGGGCCTGCCCCCCTGTGTCAATGCCTGGGGTGGATATTAAAACACATTCCCTGACCCTGCCCCCAAAACTGTTGAGTCAGAATGTCTGGGAGGAATGTACATACTGAATTATCTCAAGTTTGAGAAGAACTAGGGCTCTGAAGACACAAAGACCTAACCTCAAGCCATAACGTTGCTGGTTGCTGTGCCATCGTAGGCAAGTTATTTTACCTTTGTCTCATGTGAAGCAGGGGTGATTATACCTACTTGATAGTGTTGTTGTAGGGACTAAGTACCATATTTTAAAGTAATGTTCACAGTGTAGCATGGAGCACAGTAAGCGCTCAATGTATCTTAGTGACAATGTTTGCTGTCATCTCTATAAAACTTCTTGAAGGTCAGAGCCCCCTGAGGTGCTGCAGACCAACTCGTTCACCCTTATGGGACTGTCCCCCTTCACCTTCAAGAGCAGGCCTCCCCCACACTCTGCCTCAGTGAAGAGACAGGGGGCCTGAGCCCTTGTCCCAGGTGTTTGCCCAGGACAACCTCCTCTGAAGCTCCTTCCCCCTCTGCCCCCTGCCTCCGTCTTCCGGTCTCTGCCCCCAGCTCTGTTCTCTGACTTCCATATCTGCTGCTTTCCTCGCCTTGGTGGCCTCCTCAGACTCCCTTTGCTGTCATGTGGAACTTGCCTCTCTTTAATCAGCACGTTATCTTTATTTCAGCATTACTGAAATAACCCACATTTCCTGTGGGTCTCCCAGGGGTGCATCTAGATCCTCAGTCCCCTGTCAGAGGAAGGGAATCCAGACAAACCACACAGTAAACCCAAATTCTCTGTGAATAGACACACCCAGAGCAGTAGACAACAATTGGAGTATTTGCTTAAAAATACTTGCTTCCCAGAGTTAGAAACTTTGGTCCTTACCCATTTGCTGAAAGCCTTTGCATTTCCTGGTAAACTCCACCCCACCCTTCTGCCTTTCAAAGCTGAAACAAGGTTTGTGCTGAGCCCGTTCAGAAAAGTAGGTGTGCTCAGGAGGGTGTGTGAGAACAGTTGAGCCGGCATTGTGAGCACAGCAGCCCTCAACGCAAGGAGCCGGTTATTAGCTGCTCGAAACTTGAAATGCCAAATATGTGTGAGTGTGAGTGGGTGGTTATGATTTCTCTCTCTCTCTCTCTCTCATTGTCTTTGCATGCACTTCTTATACTTGCTAAGCTTCAGCAATTGGGTCCTTTTCCCCAGAGAGCACTATAGAAAAGCAACATTTTTAGCATAGCTGTCCTTCCTTAATGGTTGAGCGAAAATACAAGCAATACGAAAGGAGCACGAAGTAATAATGTTCCCGTGGAATCTCGAAACACCAACTGTAAACTAATTCACTTTGACGCCTTTGCAATGGAAGGAGCCGGAAAATATTATTGTTCTTGGTGTTCAGGTGTGAGATTGGAGGAATGGAATCAGTCACTCCTTCAAGGTTGCTCTGTGAGTCTCTGGTGGAAACAGAACTTCAGTAACAGCAGCAATTAGCACTTTTTTAAAAAAGATTTTATTTATTTATATAGAGAGGGGAAGGGATGGAGAGAGGGAAAGAAACATCAATGTGTGGTTGCCTCTCATGCGGCCTTCACTGGGGACCTGGCCCACAGTGCAGGCCTGTGCCCTGACTGGGAATCAAACCGGCGACCCTTTGGTTCGCAGCCCGGCAGTCAATCTACTGAGCCACACCAGCCAGGACAGCAATTAGCACTTCTTACCTACCTGGAAGCCCTTGACATTGCTGACCCTGGTTCTTTGGAAGTGGACACCCCCTCTCGTGAGAAATAATTCTCTGTCTCTATGTGTCTCCGTGTCTGTCTCTAGCTCTCTCTGTCTCTCTCTCTCTCACGTACCCAAACACACATGGCTATGTAGAAACAGGACCATGCATTTTCATTAGACTCTGCCTTTTATAGACTAAATAGCATATTTTGACAACACACCTCAGAGACACACTTACTGGGGGTGAAGACAGTCCTGGACGTGGGAATAAAAAAAAGATACCATCTCTATGGGGACAAGAGTGCCCCAGACCCAAGTTTTGGAGACTACCGATCACAATTACATCGCTTGGAAGTAAAATAAATACTGAGGTGTCAGTAAGGTTAATATAGTGACTATGAAGTAATGAAGATAGACTGTAAGGTAAGCAGACTTATATTTACAGAAAACCAAATATAAAATGGAAAAACACGGGAATAAAATGACTGAGTATCTGGATCAGGTATTGAGGGAATACACTGAGACTGGACGTGTTTCCTATAATAAACTAAACTTAGGCAGTAATTAGTGTCAGCCAGCATTAACTGTTTTTCCAACTGCTCGGGATTTTCATCAATTATGAAAGTATAACAGTTCTACCGAAGCACATGTGGACGTTGGAACCTTTCTCGTCTGAGCCCCCAAGGCTCAGGGCCAAGGTCTGAGTATAGAACCAGTCTTTGGGATCCTCCTCAGAACTTCCCAGGGAAAAGGGGAAATAAGCATTGGACAGTGTTTAAGGAACACCTCTGCTGGGGTTCTCACTCTCTGACTCAATCAAATCCTTCAGCTAAAGGGCTGAGGCCTGAGCATGAGATTTTGGGTATCAGCTGCTAGGTGAAAAAAACGTGGTCAATTCTCAAAGGCTGGTTACGTGCACACACATCTAGCAACAAGATGGCCCTCTGGCCATCACTGATGAGGGAGAAGAAAATCACAGCACAAGAAATATCACAGCATGTTAAAGGAAGTACGGTATGGACATACGGTCATACAAAAATGAGGTAGATAAATATTTATTGACACGAAAAGTAAAAATTGTTCAGGGAAAAAGCAGATTTGCACACATTATTTTCAATATAATCCTGTTTCTGATTAAAACTATATGTGTGTGTGTGTGTGTGTGTATATATATATTTATAAAGATATGTAGGAAACATGTACCAAAATATTGACTATCTTTGAATTGTAGGATAATTGATTTTTCCATTTTACTGCCATTTCTAATTTTTTAACAATGAACTTATATTGTTTTATCAATTCTGTTTTTTCAAATATAGAACACTACACAGAATGTCTCTGAATAAAAAAAATATTTTTAAAGTATTTAAAAAAATGCCCTGGCTGCTGTGGCTCAGTGGATTGAGCGCTCACCTGCAAACGGGAAGCTCACCAGTTTGACTCCCGGTTAGGGCACACACCTGGGTTGTGGGCCAGGTGCCCAGCTGGGGGCGTGCGAGAAGCCGCTGATCTGCTTCTCTCGCCCATGTTTCTCTTCCTCTTTTTCCTTCCTTTCCCTTTTCTCTAAAGTAAATAAATAAAACCTTAAAAAAACATTAAAATTAACTTTAGAGAAAGAGAAGGAAGAGAGGAAGGGAAGGAGAGGGGAAGAGAGAGAGAGAAACATCAGTTTGTTGCTCCTTATTTATTCATACCTTGGTTGCTTCTTTTATGTGCCCTGACGGGAGACAGGACCCACAACTTTGGCGTTTCAGGACAACAGTATAACCAATTAAGCTACCTGACCAGGGCTAAAATTATATATATATATATATATATATATATATATATATATATATATATATATATATATATACACACACACACACACACACACACATTTAAATCTTTATACCATTTATTCGTGTTTCTTTTCATTTCTTTTTTTTTAATATTTTATTTGTTTATTTTTAGACAGAGGGGAAGGGAGAGAGGAAGAGAGGGAGAGAAACATTAGTGTGTGGTTGGCTCTTGTGCGCCCTGCAACCCAAGCATGTGCCCTGACTGGGAATCGAACCAGCAACCCTTTGGTTTGCAGGCCGGTGCTCAATCCACTGAGCCACACCAGCCAGGGCTAAAAAATATTTTAATTTAAAATAAGCACAAAGGGCCATATATTCCCTTTCACCTCCCACAGTAAGGAGAGATTCATGAGCAACGTAGGGATACATCAATCATTCACGGCTCCTGTGCTCCAGGTGTCGAATGCAGGGATCCAGGCTAACTCAAGCTGCGCTGCATCCCGGCTTTTCCACAGGGACAACAGGAAATTTCCATGGAGCCGGGCTCCCAGCAGAGTTCCCAAGTGCAGTGAGCGACTGCAGTTCCTTCCATTTCACCCAGACTCGTGTAGAATGGCGAGATATTCTTTGAGGCAGGACAGTCCTTGTGGCATCTCTCAGGTCACCCACCTCACTGGGGTCCTGCTGTTGGTGGCCACTGGGGTGGTCTCTGACATTTTAAAATTAGTCACTAATGCAGATTCCTGAAAGCATAGTCTGGCCTGCAGAGGTCATTTCAGAGAAACAAAGTCACCTCGGCCTGAAAACCCTGCTTAGAGGCCGTGTGTCAGCAGACGACAGTTTCTGTAACAGGTTGTCTTCCTTCCTGCAGCCATATGTGACCTTTCCTGCCTGCTGACAACGCCCTGGACAGAACAAGGCAATCTGCTTATCCTAATAGGCCTCCTTCCCTCCTGAGCCCTGGCAGAGAATCGTAACGGCAGCTGCATGATTTTTACTTAATATAAATACGTGATTTACTTTTGTATTTCATTTATGCATCTGCCCCATGTTTGCACAGCTGTTTGATGTCCGTGTGAACCCACAGGCTAGCCTTTGTTGCTTTGCTCTATCTTAAACCCTAAGCATGGAGAAAGGAAAGGGCCCCCAGCTCACTGTCTTTGCCCAGCCGCCAGCATGGCACTGCGCACACGGAAACTTGACAGTTGGTCATCTCCTTCAAGACACTTTTCTCCCTTAGTAAAGAAAAGGGCCGAATTTCCCAACCCGCAAGGGGAAAACGTGATGGTCAGCTTTGTTTTCCTCAGAAAAGGACACAATTATGGTGTCAAGGAGATGTTGAGGAGGTTTTGCCTTTCCCAAAAAATTGCGCCAGAGGATCTGGGGAGGTATAGGATGTGAGACCTAGCCCGGAAGCAAGGCTAGTGATTCGGGAACGGGCTGGGATGGAAAGATTGCTGTCTTGTGGAGACTTACTGGCCCATCAAAAAACTGAGAAAGGACTGGGCATGTGAAATGCCAGTGGTTTGGCTAATCAACGTACCAAACCTTATCTTGAGTCCCAGTGTTAGTTTTTGGGTTTGATGCTGTCTTTTTGTGGGTGTGGGAAAAGCCAGTTGTCCTGGGCAGTTACTGGAGGCCGTGGTGGAGTGCAAATTGAAGGACCCCTAGACTCCTCCCTCCAGCAGTGGGAGGGAGGAAAGACAGTGGAGAGGGGATTTCTGTTTGGGTGGCCTTTGTCCTGTAACATACAGATAACATTATTCGTTATTTAAAAAAAATGATTTTAGAGAGGGAAAGAAAGAGACAGACAGACAGAGAGAGCTTCATTTGTTGTTGTTCCATTTATTTATGTTTTCATTTGTTGGTTCTTGCATGTGCCCTGACCAGGGATGGAACCCGCAACCTTGGCGCATCAGGATGATGCTCTATCCAACTGAGCTACCCTGCCAGGGCTAACATTACTCTTAAATAACATTTTTGTCCAGTTTTGTGTGACCTGGCCATCAAAATATAGTTATTAAAAAATAGATAATAAAGATCAAGGGAGGGTTAAATTTTACTCAAAATTTGAATCTCTCTGTGCCTCAGTTTCTCTGAGTGGTGCCTCAGTCTTCTTGATAAAGCCTTAGGTCGACTATTGAAAGGCGCCCCAACAAAGCGTGAAAAAATGTAAATTCCCTAAGTTACAACTTTCTCAGCGGCTGGACCTCTTTTATCACGAACTAGGCACTCTTTAACAAAGTAGTCTGCTACCATGAGTAAGAGGGTTGCTGTTGCTTTTTTTGTTAAAATGTATAAAGAACTAAAGAGAAGTATTCAATAGTTTTTAAATTAGGTCATGGCCCAGGCAAAAAGAAGTGAACTGGTAAGTTTGTGTCTATTCTCAGCTCTGCTTAAGACTGGCCTTTTTTATTACTCTCAGGGGTAATGCTGTGTGTTTTCAGCTCTTTGTTTTCCATAAGAGAAAAAAATGAGTAGAGACAGGGAAATAATGTTTTAATAGGGCAATTTTATTGTTTTTCTGACATATTATGGTCCCCTTTACCCCCACTATATCCAGGAATCATCCATACTTAAAGTTAAATAAAAAGTAACTTCCAAAGCCAAGTGCAAGTAACTGATTTTTAAAAAAGAATAAAATGGCATATTGGATTATATCTACTATCATTCTTCTCAAGTTGCCCAGGAAACCTCGCATCTACTGCACTTAGTTTCGGTTAACATAGGTAAAATTCTCAGCCAACACATATTTTGAATTTAGCAGGAAAGCATCGATGCCTTTGACCTCCTGAGATGCACTAACTTCTGGAAACTGGAAGCCATAAAGAGGAAATTGTGGGAGGGAAATTGCAGAGAGCACCCTGGGAAAGCAGGAGCCCCGCGGGTTGAATAACCTCTCTTTGATCTCTGGCTTTCCCAAGTCACTTTCCCATGCACTTCCTCAACACTGGTTTCAGTTCTTTAGATCTAATAAAAGGCTTTGGGGTTGGGAGCATCACCAAGCAGCTGAGCGGAGTGCTGACTCAGGCAGAGCTCTGAGAGAGGAGTGGAGCACTCACTGTATTTACAGTGAAAGGTTGTGTGTGTGTGTGTGTTTTCTCATGCAAAGTGGCAACATCTCAACACCATCACAGTCACCAGTGGGAGATTTAGTTTCCTCGAAGTCACCTCAATCAAACAGATATTTTTATTTTGCTTAAACAATAGAAATATATTTTCTCACAGTTCTGGAGCCTGGAAGTGTAAGGTCAATGTGTCAGCAAGATTAGCTTCTTCTGAGGCTTCTCTCTTTGGCTTACACATGGGTGACTTCTTCCTGTGCCTTCATGTGATCTTCCCTTTGTGTATCAACATACATTTTATTTACTTATTTATGCTCATCTGAAGACTTTTTTTTTTCATTGCTTTTAGAGAGAGAGGCAGGGGGAGAGAGAGAGTGAAAGGGAAATATTGACGTGAGAAACATAAATTGGTTGCCTTCTCGCATGCGCCCCAACTGCGGATTGAATCTGCCACCTGTGTATGTGCCATGACCAGGAATCGAACTCGCGACCTTTTTGGTGTATGGGATTGATGCTCCAACCAACTGAGCTACACTGGCCATGGCTTCAAACAAACATTTGAAATAAACCCGCATGTTTGCTGAGGAAATACAGTCTCCTAGACCCGATTCCCTTCCAAACATTAAGGATCTCATGTACAGAAATGTTATTGTTGCCTCTGTTAATTCTTTTAGAAACCTTCACATAATTTTGCCTGATAAGAAGTGGAATTAATACTTTATATGAAAACTTACATTTCAGTGTAATTCCTTTCATCTCCTGGTTGAAGTTCACATCTGACTATAAAATGGATTCTGCGTTGTTCATGAGGATGCCAGGTGTAGACCTCAGGCAGTGGGTGATTTGCTCCAGTGACTGAGGTTGCTTTGCTGCCGCAGACATTTTTTTCGGGCCATTTCAGAAATGCTAGGTGATTTTCATGTCTTTAGTTGATTTCAAAAAATATATTTATTTCTTCCTCATTTTCAAAATATTTAGACAAAGAAGTTTGGGAAACATAAGTATCAGTGTTGATTTCCAAGTTTCCTTTCTTCCACAGCTTTTTCATAATAATTAAATTTTTCTACTTTGATGATATCAACAAAAGAAGGAAGCAAGCAGGCCTATTTTACAGGTGGAAACACAGAAATGTTAATTAACTTGTTCAAAGTTACAGCATGAGGCAGGATAAAAAAAAAGGGGTCGACTAACATCTCCTAAAATTTACCACATTCCTTTCCAACATGGTGATTACTTCATTTGGGAATGAGATGTACTTTGGCTTTAATGTTCTGTACCTTTAACTTTTATATATCAAAACCTAATTGCAAGTTAGTCTATGATTTTGCCTCACAGGCAATACATTACTCATTTAATATGTACCCCTCTCTGCTGATTCTTGATCTTTTCTTAGATTTTCAGTATAATTTGTTTTGATTTGCAGTGAATTGCAAATTACATAATTTTATCATTTATAGTAGTCCCCACTTGCCGTAAGTCCGTGGAAGACACCTCCGTAGCAATAAGTGACAGCAGAAAATAAATGAGCAGAGAGATTCCGGAAGCTGACAGTACTATTTATTCATTTCCTTGGCCAAGTGGATATGATGGTGAATAAACAAACTCCCTGCCCTCGTGGAGCATTTATTTTAGTAAGAGAGGCAAGTAGTAAACAATCATGTATAAACACAATCATGTAGTGGTAACTGCTGTAAAAAAAATAGAAAAAAAAAAGCAGACTCAGGGAGCAGAAGGCAAAACTACTTTAGCAGTTGAGGAGGTTAATTGAAAAGCTAGGAATAGGGCCACACCACCCTGAATGTGCCAGATCTTGTCTAAAGGCTAGGAAGAAGTGCTCCTTGCTGGTGGAGGGAACAGCTGGAGGCCGGCCCTGGGTAGCTGGGGGCGAGTGAATGTTAAGAGGTCAGGACTGGAGAGGTGAATAGGGGCTGAAGGGCTTGCAAGCCTGTGGAGAGGACTTTGGAATTTGTCAGAGTGTGACTGGAAGCATAGGACACAGAGTTTTAAGCAAGGAGGGGGGCATTATCTTACTAATGTTTTAAAAAGAATTCTGTTTGCTGAGTTGAGACCCTGGAGGGGAAAGAATGAAAACAAGGACACCAATTAGTCACCCAAGAAGGAGATTATGAGGGGCAGATGTGGGTGTTAGTGGTTAAGAGAGAGGAAAGAGATTAGACTCAGTATATGTTTTGAAGGCACAACTGGAAGGATTTGCTGCTAAAAGGAACGTAGTGTTTCAGAGAAACGGAAGGCTTCGCTTAGAGATGGGGAAGAGCCGCAGGAAGCAATTTGGGGTTTTGTTTTTAATGTGAAACATCAAGAGTTCTGTTTTGGACACATTAAGTTTGAGATATCCGAGTGGAGTTGTCAGTAGGCAGCTGGATATTTCAGCCTGGAGTGCTGGGGAGAGGTCAAGGTTAAAGATATACATCAGTGAATGGAGGCCATTTAGAGCCCAGGGCTGCAGGGGACTGCTGGGGGGAGGGAGAGTAGAAAGAATGGGAAAGGTTGAAGGTCAGAACCTTGGGGCAGTCAACATTTAGAATTCTGGAAGAGGAGGACCCAATGGAGGAAGTAGAAAAGGAGCTACTATCTGGCCGAACTGTTCAAGAGCAGACATGTAGGAAAGTACAAATGATGTTAACATTTAAAGACTGAAAAAACAAAAAGCCCAACATTTGTGGGAGGACAACTAACATTTCCAAACTATCATGATAGAGGATAATGAACCTAAATGTGACCAGGAGAGGAGAGAGGATGGGAAATTGATCATTTCAATGGATGTCCCAGGGATTTGTCACATAAGCAGGGAATAGGATGACTGACCTTCCTAAAATGTTGCTCAAATAGTAGTTTTTTGGTGCAAAGGGCTGAATGTTTTGAGAGGCTGCTCCATGGACATCCACATTAGCTAGGAGAATGCCGCACACAGACAAGACGCCTTTTCCAATAAATTATTTTGTTGTTTTGTCTTATGGGGACACAATACGGCACTGGCCCTTTGGGCAGGAAAAAAGAAATAAACAAGGCAATGTTGAATGTCACATTCGGAGGATTCTGTTAAGCCTGGCCTACTTTCAGCAACACGCTTTTCTCAAGCCAGCTGTTGAGCATCCAATTTGAGAATGAAAATAAGCTTGCTTTCTCTCCCTCGCTCAGTTCCTAGGCTCTCTCTAAAACTCAAGGTTAGGTAAGTGTGTTGCAGTGATCTGCCGGGCTGCTCTCCTTGCTGGCTCTACTTGTCTGCACCATGACGCTGCTTAGTGCCCGGAGGGGACTGCAGTGCAACAGATCCAAGATGCCAAGAGTGAGCCCAGATGCTACCACCAGAAGATGACAGTGCCAAGGCCGAGAAAGGAGGCCAGGCTGAGGCCTCCAGCGGCTTCCGAGAGAGGGGGAATTTGTCTTTTTCTCCTCCCTCCTTCCCCGCACCTTGGGACTATGGAATCAAACCATAACAAATGCAGTTATTGAACATTACAGCTGGACAGTTGGCCTTTTCTTTTCGAGGGACTATTGCAATTGTTAGGGTGAATAAATTGGATCAAGGAGGGTATTATTAGGTCAGAGGTAATTGGTTACAACCACCTGAAACTGTAAGTTCAGCTGGCTGCAGAGTTGTCCAGAAGTCACAGCCCTCTGTTTATACGTAGGTTTAGCAATCATAGCTGTCTACTCGTAGGGTATTTGAATGCTTCTTTCCAAAGAGAACGAATGCTGGATGTGAACGAGACTAAGGAGCATCAGCACCCTTGAGCTTGCTCAAATACCTCTGACACTTGGGGTACACATAAGGAATCCACTTGTTCTTTCTCCAAACTAGACATAATACCGATAGATGAAAAGATACTAAAATGTTTAGGGACTCTGAAGTAAAATATCTATCATCCAATATGTGCACAGATCCTAGCTCCTTTCTATGTATGTATTCACTTTTCCACCAGCTGCATGTAAGCCATTTAACACTCAGCCAGTGAAGCTGAATTTTGGGATGTGATGACAAGACTGTGGGATGTGAAGGCTTTACAAAACAACAACAACAACAGAATGTCATTATCTTACTTGTCAGTAGACAAGGGACTAGAGCCTTGGGCAAAACTTGCTTCTCATGGTGACTTGGTTTAATGTCCCACGCTGACTTCCTCTTGACATCACAGGAGGTTTTATGTTTAACGCTCACCATTTCCAAGACCAACACAAGCTACTGAATTCCTCTCTGGCAGAGATGGCTCTCTGTGGCCAAAAGGTGAGCTCCTGAAATGCCTGCAGTTTGGAGCAAGTCATTTTTAAACTCTGCGTTTATGTTGAAGTTGAAGGTCTCTAGTTTTCCTCATTTACTTGGCTCTTTCTCTAGCACTTAGAAAGTCCCCATGAAGACTGTCGTGGATCCCACTGCACCTGTTTCCAGTAGGTGGCTATGTATCAGGGCACATTTATTAAAGAAGGCTTCTTTAAACTTTCCCATCCCAGTCTGTGCCTCTCTGCAAATCTTCTCATTCCATCCCTTGTTCTCTGCTAAAAAAAACATCTAGAACCTGGGTCAACGTTGGTTATATCGAAGCTGGCAAGAGTGGGATTGTTGCCCACGTTCACTGCCTAATTTCTCTCCAGAACGTGGTGAAATCCCGCTTCGCGTACATGCCCTTGAAATTCTGCCACGTTTTTGTGTTCAATGACTCCCATTGGAATGACTAAGTGTTGAGTGGACCCAAATCACTGCAGTGGCATTAGATGTAGGACTAAGAGTTAAACTGTGTAGGTTAACTGCTCCCCCCAACATTCGGATATCAAATGGGTCAGAAGGAGTGAAAGGTACATATATAAAGGGGAAAAAAAAGAAATGAGAAAATGGTAGAATGTCAAGATATACATGCTGTTACATAGATGGTTGTTTCCGTGGAAGTGCTGCGCAAGCTTTGGAGGCTGAACAAAAGGAATAGGGCAAGAAACAAGGTTAGTGCCATCACAGGCAGGGGGTTTTCTGTAAGCTCCTCTCCAGGATCTCTTTTCAGCCTACCCACGCACCTTCAGGTTTGCTTTCACCCTTTCTCGTCCTACCTCTCCCCTGCCATGTCACTTCCAATCTCTTGGTCCGTAACTCTGAAATGAAGAAGCCACCGAAGGAACTTTTAGATCCCGCATTCCCAATAATAACCGATGCGAGCTGATTTTAGATCATAATGCGCAGGAGATGGAGACGAGGATCTTCCCGACTTGCGGCAACGCCCCCTTCCTCCCCCGCTCGGTGACAGTACTCAAGGGTCAGCTGGGAGTGGAGAGGACCCGCTGCCGTAGTCTCACCGGAGGTCTCTTCCCGGTGTGACCGCTGCTGCGGCACGTTTTTTTATTTGTGCACCGCAGCGCAACGTAGAAGCCGCGGCCAGAGACCCCGCCCGAACCTCTGGGGAAGTGTCTCCGGGCTCCTAACGCTCCCCGGCCGACCCCGGCGGCCCCCCCCGCCGTGCACGTGCACTCCCGGGACAACGGCAGGCGAGGCCTGGGCGCGCCCCCGCCGCCCACGGCCGCGCGCGCGCTCCGCCCGCCCCCCTCGCGCGTACTCGTGCCCGCGGCCGCGGCGGCGCGCCTCTTCTCCCCGCTGCGGGCGTCGCGGAGCTGGAGGAGGCGGAGCGCGGGAGGCGGGGGCCGGGCGGGCGGCGGGCTCCGGCGGGTGCGCGCCGGCGAGCGAGGCGGGGGCGCGGCGGGGGCGGCTCGAGGGCGGCTGGTAGGGGCTCGGAGCTGGAGGACCGCGGACCCGGGCCGACTCCGCCGGGGCGGGCGAGCGCGGCGCGTGACGGAGGTGGGGACTGTGAGGCCGCGGCCGGGAGCCCGGCGTCCCCGCCCCCGAGCCTGACGGGCGGCCGGGCGGGATGAGGCGCTGGCGCGGGGGGCGCCCGGCCGAGCCTCCGCGGCTGCCCGGGGCGGCCAGGCGTTAGCTGGCGGCGCGAGCGGTGCTCGGAGGCGAAGACGAGGAGGACGCGGAGGCTGAGGAGGCAAGGGCGGCGGGCCCGGTGCCCGCGGAGGGCAGACACGGAGCGGCGATCGGGGCGCAGCGAGGCCGCAGCGGCGCGGCGGGGCCGCGGGGCTCGGTAAGGCGGGGGCCGCGGGCGGGCCGGGGGCGCCGGTGACGTGGGCAGGCGCCGCGGGGAAGGCTGCAGGGGGCCTGGCTTTCCTTTTTGGAAAAAAAAAAAGAATTCTTTTTCAAGTAAAGGTTCCGGATCGAATGTTCTTGGACCATCTCGGGTTTCCCCCGTCCCTCCGTGCTCAGTGCCCCAGCCTCCCGCGGGCACCCGGCTTCGAGCCGACCGCCTTCCGCGCTCGCATCCCCGCGGCCCCTTGGCCGCGGCAGGCGAGGGCTTCGGGCGCGTTTCTCGCCCTCTGCGGTGCCGGAGCCCGAGGCTCCAGCGGGCTCGAGCCGCGACTCCCAGGGATGGCAGAGGGGCTCCGGGGGCTCAGCACGCGCAGTGGTCCGCGCGCGAGCCTTCCCTCCGGTGCCGCCCCCGGGGTTGGTGGGGGCCGGCTGAGCGACAGGTCTCAGCTCGCGGGGACTCCCGTGGAGTTTTCCCTCTCGTCTGTCTAATTGGCTGAAGTTGCTGCTGCATACTGGACGATGCTGGCGGCTTAGTGTCCCTTCTTTTTCCTCCTTGAACTCCCCGCCACCCCCATATCTTGTCTCGCTCATTTTGTTGGCTCGAAATATTTATGTTGAAGGTTTTCGCAAGCAGTTCACGAGAAACGGTGGGAAGAGCAAGTCAAGCCTGATTCCTTAGTTTTAGTCTACTTCTGGACCCCTTTTAACTTCACCTTCTCTTGCTGAAGCTTAAAGAAGGTGGCGGGGGGGGGGGGGGGGGGGGGGGGGGGGGGGGGAGGACCCACAGCAGGATGCTTGGGATGCAGTTTAATAGTTAGCTTTTAGGAAATAGAATTGGGATAATTATAATTTTGATCTGCATGCCGAATTGCAGTTTGCTTTTAAAATGCTTGGGGCACTGCATGATGCTACACGGATAGCTGGCAGCTGGGCCACATTGCATTGTTGTCAGCATCTCTTTTATGTTCCATTCTTTCAGACTTTCACTTGGCACAGATTTAGACCTTTTAAGTCATTCGGAACAGGAATAACTTCTGATACATCAGTTGCTTTTGTAAACGTTGTCTATATTTGTATTTCTACTGGAAGAAAGAAAGCATATGGTGCTACAGGGCAGTGGCTCTCAGAGTTCAGAAAATGTGCTAGTGTGGTCCAGTAGTCGGATTTATTGTTACAATATTTTGGGGTGGTGATGGTTGTGATTTGGTGTTGGGTTTTTTTTTTTTTTTTCTTATTCGGTAAATTGAAGTCTAACTGGGCATTTTGACATTTGCTCCTTGGGGCTTGAGAGTGAAGGAAAGAGAAGCTTTAATTTCTGCTACAGCATGATCTCAAAGTTTCTCAAGAACTCATTGGTGTGGATTCCTTCTAAAAGGGCTGTTTGTGAAGGTGGGGTGTCATGCTGTTGTGATTTCCACTTTCTGGACTATCTGGAGTCTACTTCATTTTTAAGATTGGTTACATGGTGATGCCTAATAGACGAAGTCGGTCGGATGGTGGGAGACTGAACTGTGCTCCAGCCAGTTGTCTCCATACCATCGGGCCCACAGCAGGCCGTGGGCTAAAGCAGCACTTTGGACAGAGACTTGTCCAGCCAGAGCTGGGGTGCAAGCCCAGTGTGCTCTGCGGTGATGCACACCGAGGTGGGTGACAGGGTGTAAGTGGGCCAGGGAGGAAATGACCGTGGCAAGAACCTTTTTCAGTTACATGACTGTTTTGTTTTCTAGGGACAGACCAAGAAGCAGCCAGGCAGGCTCAACTGTTCTTAGGGTCTTTGATGTTGGTGTGAATTCCAGTAGTTATGTTCCTTTTATTTTCTTTTCCCAGGCACCCCCCCCACGTCATTTCCCCATCAGAAGCTATTCTGCATTTGGGCTGAGACTTTAATGTCAATACATCCATCTTCACTTCTCTCTCTCTTTCTCTCCACTCTCTGTTTAGATGACTTATTCAGCAGTGTTTTCCCTTTCCAAGTGGGCCTGGGTGTGTTGTCTGCATCATACGTATAGATTCATTGTTGACTGTAAATGCATTTAACAAATGTCAGGGACTAGCAGCTGGTTTCTTCTGAAGACCATGATAGGGGAAGAAAAACGGCTTGAAATGAACCAAATATTGTTCATTGTTTAGTCTCGTGAAGAATGAGAATGTGTTAGATCTCTTCCAGTTTCAAAACGTTGTGATTCTATCTCATTCTTAGGAAATCTATATGCAGTACCTACTGTTTGGAACTTATGGAAGTTTTCATTATTTGGGGGCAGATGGCAAAGTTTATTGAGACTTTGAGCTTCTGTAAAGCATCAGTTCAGAATATCAAAGCAGGTTACAAGTTAGCATTTGTGAGAAGAGCTGTTTAGTTAAAAACATTATACATTTCTGCATTATTTAGGAAGAAGTCGCAGAATTCAGCCTTTGGCCAAATCTGGCCCACAGCTTGTTTTTGGTATGGCCCACGACCTAGGAATGATTAAATTTGAAATGCTTGAAAAAAATCAAAAGAATGCTATTTCAGACATGTGCAAGTTATATGAAATGCAAATGTCAGTGTTCGCAGATGAAGGTCTTTGGCACACAGCCCTGCTCGTCCCTTTGTGGGTGGTCTGTGGCCGCCCTGGCAGCATAGCAGCCTTCTTGCGACAGAGGTAGTAGTGCCTGTAAAGCCTGCGTGCTTTATCTGGCCCTTTACAGAGGAAGTCTGCCAAACTCTGATTCAGGACTTGAAAGTTTATGCCTCACTCAGCGTTAAGTGTTGTTTCTTATCATGGCATTACAAGGGTTAAGACCTTGGGAAGGGACTGATTTTTGCTTTGGAGCGTAAACCTTGATCCTGGACAAACTGACATCTTGGTGCCTCAGGTACCTCCTTTGTAACCAGAGAATGACAATAGAGTCTATCTTAGAAGGTTGTAGTGATGATTAAATGAAGTGGCACACGTCAAGACTTAATGCAAAGTAGTAGTAAGTGCTCGGTACGGTGCAGGTGGAGGTGATGAAGTCCCAGTCTAAGCGTATGCCTAAGTTACTGTACGTCACCTTTCCCCTGTATTACTCAGCTGTTCTCAGTGATATGCTAACTTGTTGTTGGCTTGTCAACTTTACTGAAGCCACTAGTTTAGTTTCAACAGATGATAGTTGTAATAATGAGAAGTTTTCCAGATGTTATACTGTATTTTTATTAATCACTTATTTAGGTGATTAATAAGAATGGGTGGAGGCCCTGGCTCGGTAGCTCAGTTTGTTAGAGTGCCGACCCGATATGCCAGAGTTGCAGGTTCAATCCCCACAAAGGCACATACAAGAACTGACCAGTGGGTGCATAAATAAGTGGAACAACAAATCGATGTCTCTCTATCTTTTTCTCTCTCCCCCCACCCTTGTCTTCTCTCTGTCAAAAAAAAAAGAATGGGTGGGAAGGTAGTTTTTCTCTCTTTTTCAGAGATCCTTGTTTTTGAGAATTTTCTGATACCATTCTGTCTGTGTTTGCAAACTCAATTTAAATATCAGTTCTATTTTGATACTGGTATTTTTTTTTGGGAGGGGGAAAATTATGTGGGGAAAAGCCTGTTTTAATTAGGCCAGGGTTAGATAACTTTACTTACATGTATACGACACTCTCTCATTCTTTTTTATGATTTGCATTAGCATCTCTGTAATGCCCTCTAAAAGTTAGAATAATAAAACTTACATTTTTCTAAAGACCTAGTTTACTATTAGAGGCTTTAACATTAAACTGCTTTTTGAAGTTTTTGGCTTAAATTGTCTTACAATTGAGAAATTGGATGTGCTTTTTAACTTCGAGTGCTGGTTTATGTAACATTACCCTCCAACTAAGAGTGAGCGAATAAACCAGGCCATTGTTCTGACTGAGCGAAACGAGACAGAATTGGGGTCATTGTGGCTTTTGCAGGCCTACCAGTTGTGTGGTTTCATGCCTTGGGTGATGCTTAAATGCAGTGTGATGAATCCGAGGGAGACGGAAGGGCATTAATGTTCCCACATTGTCCTTCATGGAGCAGTGGGATGGATGGAGGCAGAGGCCTCCTGTTTCAGAGAGAGCAGCACCTGGGAAACTAGACTGCAGGGTTCTAGCTGTAGCACCTCAAGAAAGGTGAAGACGTAAAGAAGACCCACTACCATGAGGAGACAGTATTTTCTTTTGAGATTCAGCCAACCAACCAACCAGTTTTCTCTCTGGACAGAGATGAAGATTGAGAGAGAATATTCCCCAAGGTAGTAAAGATCTGGTAAGATAGCTGTTTATAGTTCTGCAGTGTACCTGGACAAGAGGACCTTCCCTGGTATTTAAAGATTGTTTTAGGACATGTATGAGGATGTGAGAAATGAGGTGTTTGGTTTAATTTCTCATAACAAATACATGAACCAGAATGTTCACTGTGGAAGTAGAATTCTGGTTTTTAGACAGATCCTGTTCTTTGGCTGATGGTCATATGTCCATTTACTACTTCATGTTATGGATTGTAATGTATGTTAATACTGGAGGCTGTGGAGATGGAAAATATGGGAAGGAAAAGCACGTGACCCCACTGTGATAGAAGTGTTGTGATACGTTTACGTTGTCCCTGTTAGAAAAGACAGGCACCATGACCTGGGACGTAGTTCTGAAGTAGATACTCTGTTTGTTTGCACCTAAAAGTCATACAGTCATTACTGTGCGGAGTGCAGCCTTGTGATCTTGGGCAAGCCATTTGACTGCTTTGTTTTTATTCCCTGTGTGTAGGATGGAAACTGTGATTCCTGTTTCTTTTTACTTTGGAGAGATACATGGGGAAAGGATACTTTAAGAAGAGTAGCATTTTCAACAATTTTGAAGAACATGTGTGGAATTCAATAATTACTTAGTATATTAAGCCCAGACATAAAAGTGAAGTAACCTTTACCAGGGAAAGGAAGTTTGAACTTGAAGTGACAGGACCTGGGTTCTGTTCTTGGCTCTTCCGTAAACTGTCTGTGACTTTGGACAAGTAGTTAGTTCATGTCTCTGAACCTCATTTTCCTTATATCTGTAATGAGGGGTCAGACTAGAGGTAAGATCCTTTCTTGCTCCAAAGTTATGATTCTCTGATTTTTTTTTAAAAACTAGGGACAATCCCCTTGCACTTGCCTAGTTGCCATGGACCTAGTAGTTACTTTATATCCGGTGGTCTTCCAGATTCAGTAGCAGTCTTGGCTCCAGTAGGGTGAGGAAAACCAAATCTTTTATCAGTAAAAGTATCCTCTGAGTACCTACTACGTATTTGGTACCACGCTAGGTGCAGTGGGAAATAGATATGAAAGAAGATTGACTCTTTGTGCTCAGAAAATGTTCATTTTATTGGGAAGATAAATTACATTATGAGAAAGAATATTATAAAAGGGTAGGCAAGGGGACACTGGGGTGGTCACCTCTCTGACAGTTGGAAGACTTGGGATGTAGTGTTGGAGAGGGTACTTTGTGGCCTTGAACATTTGTAAAGCGAGCTTAGTGGACTCCCTCCAGCTCTGAAATTGGCCCTGTTCTCTTTGATGGAGAAGCAGCATTTCGGAATCAGCCTGTCAGGGGACAACCCAAGTGAGAGCTGCGCAGTGTGGACCAGGGTTTCATGCTGGTTCTCCGTGATCACCTGGTTTATGAGATGGGGGGGGGGCGGGCGGGGGAAGGGTAGCTCCAACCTGCTGGAAGTGCACTGAGGGACAGCCTTTCTTCTGTGAAGTTCAGCATTTGAGAAGTGACAGGGCACCAGTGTCCCTTTTTTTGAGGCCAAAATTTATGCCCTACTCACACTCATTTTTTGCCTTGTTAAGGCCTCCACCCCTGCAGTGGTTTTCTTCCCTAAATGATCATCCTCTTCTTACTGGATCATTTCTTTTAGTATGTGAACATGCCTTACATTAGTTGCAGCAGTAATGATTAATTGTTTTTTTTTTCTCTTAAAAAAAAACACAAGATTTTATTTATTTATTTATTTATTTATTTATTTATTTATTTTAGAGAGAAGGGAAGGGAGGGAGAGAAACATCAGTGTGTGGTTGCCTCTCACTTGGCCCCCACTGGGGGCCTGGCCTGCAACCCAGGCATGTGCCCTGACTGGGAATCAAATCGGTGACCCTTTGGTTCACAGGCCCGAGCTCAATCCACTGAGCCACACCAGCCAGGGCCAGTGATGATTAATTGTTTACCAACTGCCATTCTCTGCGGCCTCCTTTCAGTAATAGGACCCTCAAGTTTGGTCTGGGCACACGGTGCCCAACTACACGACATTTCCCAGCCTCTCTCACAGGTAGATGTAGCCATGTGACTAAATTTTGGCTCAAGGGATGTGCCCAGAAGTGGTGTGTGGGATTTCGGGGTCATAGTCTGAGGAAGCTGGTTGCTTTCTGTTTCCCTTTCCTCTCTTTTGTTCAGCGTTGCAGGTGAGAGCAACACTTCAGGGGGATACGGATCAACAAGACGGATTCTTGGATGATCCCGTGGAGCAGGGCCACCTCCTAGCTGTGGACTGCTCATTTACCTCTGGATGGTTAAGTGAGAGAAGAATAAAATTTGATCCTGTTTGAGCCTGTAATACTTTAACTGAATAAAACACCTCTCTTAAACCATATTTTCCTCCAGTTTATGATTCCCTTCAGCTGTTGCCCAATTTCTTTGTTTTCTTTGATAGCAAGAGATGTTTATATTTGCCGTGCTGACTTCCTCAGGCTGCCGTGGCCTGCATCCTATCATAGCCAGTGACCAGTTCAGTGCCCGCATCTTACTGACCTCTCACCAGCGTTTCACATCAGATGACTTTGATCTTTGATCTCTTACCTACCCATTCTCTGTGTCTTTTTGCCAGCTTATCTCTACCCCCTCCCCCAGCTCTAAAATTTGGAATGTCCCTGGACTCTGCTCAGGTTATTTCATCCAATTTCATGGTTTCAAATGCCATATATATGCTGAAGAGGGTTAAATTCTTATCTCTAATGCTGAGTTTTCCCCCCTCGCTCATCTACCTTCATTCCTCCTGGTGATGTCTGGTAGATGCCTCGCAGGTGATGTGAACAAAGCTAAACTCTGAATGACTCTTCCTTTCACACATTCCTGCCTTCACCTCTCCCAAGCCTTCACTGTCTCAGTGAGTGGTGCTACCACCTATTGACCTATTGAGTCAGGCAAGCCGTACCCTTGGAGTCATCGTCCATTATTTTTCTTCTCATTTCATGGTGAGTCTTCTCAGCTCCATCTTCAGAACATAAACCGGACCTGACTGCATCTCAGCTTTTTCACCGTGAAAAACCTAGGCTAGTAGCCTTTCTCCTCTGGAAAACTGCCAGTAGACTTCCCTGCTTCTGCTCTTGTCTCCGTCCTCCTTACCGGTCCCATACATGGGAACTTAAAATAATGCTAAGTTAATCTGATCGAATGACCTGCTTACTGGCTTTCTAATATACTTAACACTAAAACTGAAAGGTAAAAATTTCTAATAACAGTAAAACTGAAAGGAAACAAAACCCCCATCTTGGCCGCTTATGAGGCCCTGTATCAGTGGGGAAGATTTTGCCCTGACGGGACATTTGGCAATGCCTGGAGACATTTTTGATGGTCAGGACTGGGTGTGGGGTGGTGGGGGGAGTGTGCTACTGGCATCTAGTGGGTAGGGTGCTGGGGTCCTGCTAAATATCCTGCAGTGCCCAAGACAGCTCCCAACGATACAGAATACTGTGGCTCACGGTGTCTAGTGTGTGATTGGGCTCCTGGCTTCCTCTTCACCCTCATCTTCTGTTCTTTGTTTCTTCACCGGGCTGCAGCCACAATGATGCTCTTTTTCTTTCTTAATAGGCTTTATTTTTAGAGCAGTTTTAGGTTTATAGCATAACTGAGTGGAAGGTACAGAGGTTTCCCTCACAGGAACACCCTCTCTTACTATGAATATCCCCAGAGGGGTGTAGTTGTTATCATTGGTGAACCTATATGGACACAACAGTATCACCCAGAGTCCATAGTTTATATTAGGGTTCACTGTTGGTGTTACACATTCTACACAGAGTAGTTTCACTGCCCTAAATATACCCTGTGCTTCACTTATTCATCCCTCGCCTCTCCCCACCCCCGACCCCAGCTACCAGTGATGTCTTTAGTGACTCCATAGTGCTGCTTTTTTCAGAATGTCACATAGTTGGTAGTGTAGTCTGTAGCCTTTTCAGGTGGGCTTCTGTCCCTTAGCAACATGCATTTAGGTTTCCCCATACTGTTTCATGGCTTGATAGCTCATCACTTGTTAGTGCTGAGTAATATTCCATTGCCTGGATGTGCGGCAGTTTGTCCACTTACCTGCTGAAGGACATCTGGCTTGCTTCCAGATTTTGGCAGTTATGAATAAAACTGCTTTTGTTCAAACCCAAGCACAGGTTTTTGGGGGGTATAATTTTTCACCTCCTTTGGTTAAGTACCAAGGAGTGTGTTGCTGCATTGTAGTTTGTTCAGTTTTATAAGCCAACCAAGCTGTTTCCACAGTGGCTGTGCCATTTGGCATTCCCACCTGCAGTGAATGAGGGTGCTGCTGTTGCTCCGCATCTTCTCTGGCATTTGGTGTTGCCAGTGTTCTGGATTTAGGCCATTCCAATGGGTGTGTAGTGGAAGGTGCTCTTTTTTATCCATTGTACAAGCTAAGTACATGCCTTCTTAGGGATTTGTGACTGCTGTTCCTTTTGTTTAGAATGTGCTGCCTTCAGATCTTTGCAGGACTGCCTTCTCTGTCTTCCCTGGAGAGGCCTTTGTGACTACCTGTAAAAGGGCGGCATTCCGATTTGTCTTGTACACGATCCCGTTTATCTTCTTTATATTAGTTTATTATTTAATTGCATATGTGTTTTAATTTATAATTCCCTCTCCATAAACTGTTTGAGGGGCAGGGGCTCTGTCTGGATACTTGTGTACTTAACGTTCCTACTTAATAGTTTGTTGATGACACAGAGGTGCCCGAGACCATGGTGGGAATGGAAGGTAAAGCCTGCAGTGATGATGATAACTCAAAGGATTCAACTGGGAGCAGTAGGGAAGGTTATGATTTTCTGGAGGATGGGAAAAAAAATCCCTTGAGACAGGCTACTTTAGCCTTTAGTGATAAGTGTGGAGTGGAGGAACCCACCTCCATTTTATGAAGAGGCAGATTGACAAGAGTGAGCTGACAGCAGGGACTTTTTGAGAAGGAGGTTACTTCAGGATTTAGCTTTAATTTAGCCTTGTGTCTCACACCACTTGATTCTGCCTATGGAGCTACATCTTAGGACCGTTGAATGCTGCAGTTATGTAGACCTCTAGGGAATGCGGTCTTACTCAATAGCAGAATTCCTTCAGATTATCCTTGGCAGATAGTCATCTACCCTGTGCTTCTGTATCTTCAGTGCCTGAGAACTCAGTTACATGACAGTCCAACTCTTTTTAAAAAGAGTTCTTATTGTTTAAAAATTCCTTATTATATTCAAGTGGAATGTAGCTCCCCGAATGTCCAACACCACACAGATGTTTTATTTTCCACATGATAGCTCTGTAACTGTCATGTGAAAAATGGCTGGTTCTTTTATCTTCCTATCAGCCTTTTTCCTTTTTGGACTAAATGCACTCATTTTCTTCAACTCTTCCTCATATGACAAGGTTTTTAGCTCCTTTTCCAGGCCCATCCCTAATATTTTTGGGAGTTGGGGTAAGAATACAAATGGCAGTCCATACACCACATGTCTAAAAATTTACAAGGTCTAAATCAAACTAACTGATAAGGCTGTTCCACTGCCTGCCTTAACAAAATGTCATAGTTGACCTAATCAGAGTGGAACAGAATTCTCAGACATGCCTTTGTTCTGCTACAGGACATGGTAAATGGTACTGGGCCAGCCTTCAACCCGAGATCCCCTTTTCCCTGCAGGCTCCTTGCACAAGGGACTTTGCATGTGTACATATGTGGACACTTTAGCCCATACATCCCCCTCACCTTTCAGACAGCAGCTCCTTGACTATCCCTGAGGTCTAGGGGTATAAATACTGATGAGTTCAGCTTCCCTTGGGAGGACTAACTCAGAAAAGAGGCCTTAGCACACCCTGGAAGTAGGCAGGGAATTCTGAGGCACTGGACAAGATGAGGACCGGGGTGTGTGGGTTGCAGGTGGGTTGCAGGTGGGTACACCTTTTAGGCCCTGAGAACAACTGGCCCCATGGTCAAGGATGTGGCCAGTAGGAGGCCAGAGCATGACCTTCCACAGATCCAGGCCCAGGGCAGGAGTCCCTATTGCTAAGATAGTACTGTTCTATCACTGTCAAACTCTGATCTTGATTCTGTTTGCCAGGGCTAGTTATTGTGGAAAATGTTAAATTTCCTCGTATAGTATTCCAAATTAGACACGGTATTCTAATTAGAGCTTTCTCACTAGTGTGCTAGGCAATGCTCTGGATGTGTTACAGATGGGCCAGAAATACGGATTTCCTTAGTCCTCGGAGAGTGTTGTCAGTCAAAGAGAGGCAAGGGCCTCTAGGCTGATCGCTGTTGCCCAGCAACAGCACAGCTTATTTACCCCAGTGTGCCTGCACCAGTACAGTCATTTTCTGTGTGTGTCAGGAGTGAAGGAGATTGGGAAGCCCTGCTCTAGACGGGTAGATGGTGACTGTGCGGGGCTCATAGTTTCACGTGCTTTACCTACAGCTTCAAGAGAATTTTTTTTATCGGCATCATTGGATCTGCCTGACAATGTTGGAGGTGTCAAAGTAGGTTTGTGCCCTTCTTATTAATGAGGGTATAGATCCAGGTTAAGTGGCTTAATCTAGCTACATATTCTCACTCAAGTAGGGCAGCTGAAACTAGAGCTCCGTTCGTCTGACTCTTATTTTGGCATTTTCTCTCTACTAACCCAAATTGTTTTTCTTGTACCTTTTTTTGGGCAGCCTGTCATTTCAGGTTCACTTAGGGCATGCAGTCAGTTAAATTTCTTAGAGATTTTCTATCCCAACTTTGTTATATGATTGCTTTATTGTTGCTTTTTAACCCGGAAGACTCAACTTTACATTAATCATTCTTAATAGTATCGTTTTTATGTTGGTCAGACTTGATCCAGCGTCTTGAAACTTGGTTCTCTGTGTTGTCCATTTTGATAGCTCTCTTCCCTAGATTAGTGTCATATTTAGTTACTAGAGTGATGTTTATCTGAAGTCGTCACCCTGTGTGATGATAAAAAGTTAGGTTACTTTAAGGCAGAAAACTGCAATACTTGCAGAAGTCGTTCTTTCTTCAATCAGTTATGATAGAGTTCTGGCACTTAAATATAAATTCATCGCCCTTTAATTTAGTGCCCACTTCATATTGATCTTTACAAATGTTATTTCATGTAAACCTCAGATGAGTGTAATCACTTGCTTAAGTCACCCGACTGAGGGAGGGATTGGTTCAGAATTCAGATCTAGGTCTTTTTGACCTCAGAGTACCTGTGCGCTCCTCCGTATTACTCTATAAATAACGTGAAATGATTTGTAAACATTTAAGTTGGGCTGGGAAAGGAACGTTTCCCAGATTTATGTTCTCATGTGTAGAATAACTAATTCTCTGATGTTACTCAGGCACAGGACAGTTGCCACGTGTCCCCGCCCCCCCAAGAACCATCTAGTATAAATGTCAGTGGTGTGAGGCTGAAAGACCCTGCTCTAACGGTTTTGGGAAGTCAAGGTGTGTTTGTATATTTAGCTGATTGTCATGGCGATGGGTATTAGAAGGTATGAGCGATGCGGAAGTCCTTGTGCCTCCATATTTTACATTCTTTTTTTTTTTTTTTTAAGATTTTGTTTATTTTTTTTATTTTTAGAGAGAAGGGAAGAGAGGGAGAGAAACATCAGTGTATGAGAGGTACATCAATTGGTTGCCTTTTGCACGCCAACTGGGGATCCGGCCCGCAACCCAGGCATGTGGGAATTGAACCAGCAACCCCTTAGTTCGCAGGCCAACACTCAATCCACTGAGCCACACCAGCCAGGGCCATATTTTACATTCTTAATGGTCTGCCTCCCTCCTGGGAACAGGTTGTCAATGAGAGTAGAGAATGCTGTTTATCCATTTCCATTCTCTATTGCTTCTAGGGAATCTGGGATTTTTATAAAGGCTTTCTAAGTGGTGAAGGTTAGGCTCTTTATGTTTGAATGCTTTTTTAATGCAACTAAGCTGGTTTTTGTCTGTTGACTTGCTTTCCAGTGTGACTCCTATGAGGAGCTGTATTTACTGGGTAAAGCACAAGTCTGAAGGAATGGTTGCTTAGCATTCTAATACAAGTTCTTTATCTTTTCCTGTGTGTTGGGGGCCCAAGGTGTGACCAGAACATCACTGCAGCACCTTCCCGTTTCTTCACAGCAGCTTTTCCTGACTTGATTGTTGTATTCCTTTGGTCAGCATTGCCCTATCCTCTTCTCCAAACTTGCGTCCTTGTGTCACTCTAGCAGGTCAGGGACAGTCGCGTGTGCCCTGTTCCTCATGTACTTAACTCTCTTGCTCGATTTTCAAGGAGTGCTTTTTTATAATCCTCAATTCAGGATCAGTTTTGCCAAATGGTAAATATATGTCTCATTAATAATATCAGTAGCTATTGTTACTGCTAACGCTATTTAATTATTATTGATGTGCCAGGAACTATTCATGGCCCCTTACCTGTATTATATGGTTTAATCATCACAATTACCCCATGAAGTAGTTACTCATACTAATTTTTTTTTATTGTGGTAAAATTTACATAACAAAATTTACTATCTAAACTATTTTTAGGTGTAGAGTTCAGAGTGTTAAGTATATTTCAGAAGTGCTAAGTATATGTACACTGTTGGTAAACTGATCTCCAGAACTTTTTCTTTTTCTTTTTTAAAAGTACTTTATTTATTTTTAGAGAGGGGAAGGGAGGGAGAAAGAGGGAGAGAAACATCAATGTGTGGTTGCCTCTGGCACGCCCCCTACTGGGGACCTGGCCCACAATCCAGGCATGTGCCCTGCCTGGGAATCGAACTGGCGACCTTTTGGTTCGCAGTCCGGCGCTCAATCCACTGGGCCACACCAGCTAGGGCTGATCTCCAGAACTTTTTCATCTTGCAGGACTAACGCTCTGTCCCCATTAAACAACAATGCTTCATTTCTCCCTCCCTACAGTCTGTGATAACCATCATTCTACTTTCTGTTTCTATGAATTTGACTACTTTAGGTAGCTCTTATAAATGGAGTCATACACTATTTGTCTTTTTTGTGACTGGCTTGTTTCACCCAGCATAATGTCCTCTCGGCTCCTCCGTGTTGTAACATGTAACAAGATTTTTTTCCTTTTTAAGGCTGAATAGTATTACATTGTATGTGTGTGTATCATGTTTGTGTATCCATTCATCTTTGATGGACACTTGAGCCGCTTCCCCTACTGGCGATAGTCCTGCTATGGACATGGGTGTGTGTGCATATCTCTTCCATCTCTTGCTTTCAGTTCTTTTGGATATAGACCTAGAAGTAGAATTGCTGGGTCATATGATAATTGTATTTTTAATTTTTTGAGGAACTGCCCTACTATGTCCCACAGCAACAGTACCGTTTTACATTCCCACCAGCAGTGTACAAGGGTTCCAGTTTCTTCACATTCCTATCAATACTTGGTATTTTCTGCCTTTTTTTTGCTAGTGTCATTGTAATGTATGTGGGGTATTATCTCATGTGGTTCTGATTTGCATTTGCTTAATAATAGTGACATTGACCATTTAAAAATATGTGGTTGGTCATTTGTGTATTATCATTGTTGGAGAAATGTTCATTCAAGTCTTTGCCTGTTTTTTAATCAGGCTGTTTTTTGTTGATGTTGTAGTTCTTTGTATATTCTGGATATCAAGCTCTTTCTTACCAGATATGTGATTTAAAATATCCTCTCCCATTCTGTGGTTGCCTTTTCACTGTGTTGCATGAAGTTTTTAATTTTGATAAAACCCAACTTACTCTTTTGTTTTTTGTTGCCTCTGCTTTTGGTGTCATGTTCAAGAAATCATTCCCAAGTCTAGTGTTGTGACGTTTTTCCCGTTTTCTTCTAAGTTTATAGTTTTAGCTCTTTTGTTTGGGTTGGTGATGGAGTTTGGGTTATTTTTCTATACAGTGTAAGATATGGGTCCAATTTCATTCTTTTGCGTGTGGATATCCAGTTTTCCCACTACCTTTGTTGAAAAGACGGTCCTTTTTCAGTTTAATGGTCTCAGGACACTTGTTGAAATCAGTATTCATACTGATTTTACAGAGGAGGTGATTGCCATTGAGGTGTGACTGATAGACAGTATCAACATTTTTTAAAAGGAACTAGTTGCCCTGGCCGGTGTGGTTCAGTTGGTTGGAACATCCTCCCGTAAGCGAAAGGTTGCGGGTCTGATTCCCGGTCAGGGCACACACCTAGGTTGCAGGTCCGATCCCTGGTCCCAGTGCTTTACGATCCTTGGTCTGGGTGCCTGTGGAGGCAACCAGTGCACGTGTCTCTCTCTCCTTTTTCTCTCCCTTCTTGTCTCTCTAAAAGCAGTGAGAAAAATGTCCTCGGGTGAGGATAAAAATAATACAAAAGTAAAAAGTAGTTAGCAACCCCAAAGTAATCTACATTGGGTACAGAAAGGTGAAGGAGATTCTTAGGGTCGTGAGGCGCTGTGTGTGTGTGTGGGGGGGCGCGGTTTATGGGCTTCTCCTAGGGATGTGAGTGCCAGAAACTGCACCCCAGTTCTGATGGGTTGGCAGCTCTATGCGGTGACCCAGTGGTTTTCCGACTCTTTTAACAACAATCCCTCTTTTACCCAAACAACATCTTAGATGGACGTCCAGTGTTTCTACTGATAATTAGTATCTTGTTAGTATATATTCATCTAAAAAATCAGTGTATAATATTTACCTAATTTGCTACTTGATGATAATACAAGGTCATGCGTTTGTGGTTTCCAGTTTGGTGAAAACATGTGCATGTACGATTTTTAAATTTTGTGTCCGTTATAGTTTTAAAAATAGGCAATGATATGCGGGAACACCTTTAAATCAGTGTTTGTAGGATGCCCGAAGCTCTGCCATGGATGTCAGTGTGAAAAACACTAGCTCACTTAGACGTCCTTGGGGTTCAGCTCGTGGTTGTGGGGACCATGCTTCTCTCTGTGAAGGTGACCAGGTGTAAATACAGCAAGGTCTCGACTTCTTTGGTGCTGAATGTGGACTAGCCCAAATCAGCTCTTCCCCCTCTCTACTGAGAATCCAAGGATAAGTGCCAGAAGCCATGAATGCTTTTAAAATGAATGGATTTAAAATGGTGTCTTTGGGTAGATTTTATCGCTCTTTATCTGTAGTTTGGGTTAAACTGGTCTCAGCATAATTCAGTAAATATTTTCTACCTATCTATCGGAGGTGAATTTGTAGGGATAAAAGGCAGAGGCTTTCTTGATGCCATTCATATTGTTAGAAATTATAAAGACAAATATGAGAGCTAGGATAATTTTCATTATAGTACAGACTTTTTAGAAATTGAGTAAAAATTCAAAACTCAAGAAGTTTATTTTAATTTTATTTTAGTTTATGTCTGGCATGCCCAATTTATTCCTTCCTAAGTAAACAGTGTGAACATTTTGTCAGAGTTTGATATTTTCTCTTAATTTGTATGTGAAGGGCAGACATAATTTCCCCATTTATATAAAGGTCCATATTCATTTTTCATATGGCAATATGGTAATGGCTAAACATAAACAAATTTAGTTATCAAAATCATCAGAAATTTGAAAATTTTTTTCTTGCGACAACAGTAGCAAAAGGAATTTCTAACTCATTGCTGGTAGCATGTTAATTTCCTGCTAAATTACAACCTAATATAGTTTGCCTTTTTTTCTATTACACCATTAATAATCTGGGAATCATTTAGTGAGATGTTTAAAGTCTAAATTACTTTGATTAACATAATAAATTGTTCTATCAACTCTGCTCCTGACAGGAGGCAGTTTTCATACACTTATTTGCCTAAGAGTATGTCCTGAAAACTATTTGGTGAATTCATCACCCGCTTACTTGGCATAGGAGAGAGGTGGAAACAGAAAAAATGCTTGGTTGCTACTGGCTTTATTTCTTTTAGCATTCTTGCCCAATCAAAACAAGGGCTCCTGCCTCAGCACAGAGAGAATCAAGTTCATGTGGGTAGAGCTGTCCTTTCATAGGTTAACCTCTTGAAAGGTAGGAGGGGAAGGTCTGAAAGGGAAGTTTCAGACAATCCTTCCTACTAGTTTTAGCTAAATTAGTGATATGAAAAATATGATATTCTTAGTGTTTCAGTCTTTTTAATAGAAGTAGAAAAAAATAAACTGTTGGTTAAATGAGTCTATAACGGCACTCGTGGTTTAGAAATATTTCTGAGTTACCCAATTTTATGCAACGAAATCTGGAATAACTTTCTCTTTTTTACTTTAGACTCTTTTCCTTCTGTTTAGACCTGTTCAGAGCCACTTTGTGCTCAGTTTCAACAATATTTCCGTGTTTCTTTGGTCCCTGCTGTGTGATTTGTTCTTTTTTGCTTCATTAAGCGCTATTCCTTTGCACTGTACGCTCACTGAAATTTTAAAAAAGCGTCTGGGTCTGTGTTCTCTGAGTGAGGAGTATGGGTGAGCGCAGTGTTGGCGGCTCAGGCAGTTTAGCTAGTGTCTGGGCCTGCTGGAAGCAGCCGCCTCCGTTGGAAACGGGGACTGCCTCTGCTGGCGAAGACCGTGCAGCATCCTGCTTCGGCTGAGTCGTGTTCGTGCGGCTCTCAGCCCTTCTGCTGAAATACGTTATTTCAGAAATGCATCTGCGATTTTTCTTATTTGCTGTTTTTTTAGGGGAGTAATTATTTTTTGATTTTTCAGCTATAGTAACAGTACTTCATTATATTAGAATAGGTTTTGGAGGTTGCTGTTGGCACATGAGAGTAATAGGAATCTATTTAAAAATTGGTGGTTTAAATGGACAGTTTTAACAAATGCTTTACTTTTATGCTTTGAGAGTAATTAAAGTATATAAATAGGGGTGAAATTACTTGTGTTCTAAATTATTATACTGTATGTTACTTATTATAATATATGTATATGTTAGGCTCTTTTCTGTTTTCAAATAAATTTTGTAACTGAGATTTCTTATGTATATCATCTTATTTATTTTTATTTTTTTAAAGATTTTAGTTATTTATTTTTAGACAGAGGAAAAGGAAGGAAGAAAGAGAGGGAGAGAGACATCAATGTGTGGTTGCCTCTCGCGTGTCCCCTACTGGGGACCTGGCCTGCCACCCAGGCATGTGCCCTGACTGGGAATCGAACTGGCAAACCTTTGGTTCACAGGCCTATTCTCAATCCACTGAGCTACACCAGCCAGGCCTATTTATTTATTTTTAAAAGATTTTATTTATTTGTATTTAGAGAGAGGGGAAGGGAGGGAGAAAGACAGGGAAAGAAACATCGAGAGTTTGCCTCTTGCACGCTCCCAGCTGGGACCTGGCCTGCTGTCCAGGCATGTGGCCTGCCTGGGGATAGAACTGGTGAACTTTTGGTTTGAGGGACAGTTCCCAGCCCACTAAGCCACACCAGTCAGGGCTATATTCTCCTATTTTAAGAAGGAACTGTAATATATATAATTCTGTATAAAAACCCATAATAAATTTATTTTTTACCCTGTATGTGATTTAAAATAAAGACAAGGATGAGAAAGATGCTGACAGACAAAGTGAACAAAGCTCTACAGAATAATGTTGTATGATGCGTGATAATTAGGACAGGAAAGCGTAAATAAGACCATCGCTGCCAGGGACGTTCTTTGTGCTTGGCTAGAATTGATATTCATTTATGCCCAGGTAAATAAATTACTTTATTTCACAATAGAGTTTTAATAATTCCCGGTTGGAACATAAATGAGACACTATGGCCCTCCAGTTCAGCAGTGCCCATGCAGGCCTCAGATGAAAGAGTTCAGTGTGGTGGTTGCAGCCCATGTCATTGAAGGGATGGGGACAAAAGTTTGTTTGTAACTACCATGGGACTGAGTATAAAGACGCCAGTGACCTTTGAACTTCTGTGGCTGTGTGTCTGAACAAGGACTTGTTTGAGGATGGGAAGAGCCCCAGAGACTTGGGATGTGCCTTCTCCTTGCTTTCTCTGGAATTGTTGAGTGACCCTACTTCAGAAAAAAAAGCAAAAACCAAAAAAGAAAAAAAAAGGCTTCATTGGAAGGAGCTGTTATTAGTCTCAGAACCATCTTGTGTCCATTCAGCTAAATCTTATTAGATATTCATATTCTAAAGTGATAGTTTCTATAAAAATACAGTCTCTACTTACCAAAATAGCAACATTAATTATTGCCGTTTATGCATTGACAAGGCTTACCAGCTTGTGGTTTTTCCCTCTGCGGTTTTGGTATCTTCTTTTTAAAAGCTATCTTCCAGCTCTACTGGTTGAAAAGTCTTTCCGTATCTGGGTCACACTAATTCCTTAGCTTTTTTTTACACTGTTTAAAGGTTGGGCGTTATTCAGAGAGTGAAAGCCATAAATACTTGTCAAATGAATGAGTGAATTAATAAATCCACAGAAAAAGTGTTGTATTTGTGTGTGTGTGTGTGTGTGTGTGAGAAAGCAGGAATAACAGCACTTATACTTTTTTTCCCATTCCTCCCAAGATGGTTCATAACAGTCTCGTGCCACCTCTCAGTGTGAGAATTCCATTAATGCAGCTATAGAAGAGCTCTTTTGCAGGTAGAGTAGCTCAGTCTTGGGCTTACTTTTGGTTGCGCTAGCCAGTGTTCAAACGGGGCTCAGACAGCAAGGTTTTATTTCAAATTTGTTGTCCTTGGAAAAGCTGAGGAATCAATACCACTATTACCATTTTGGAGAAAAGCTGGTATGGCTTATCTTGTTCATTTCTATATATGATTAATTGCTGCACAATTACATATGATTAATAAAATAAGATGTTTGTATTTGAAATTAATGCACCGAATCACCATTAAATAGTGCATGTGCTTTGAGATGCCCCTCTTTCCCATCAATAATGCATTTATACATTTATTTTCATATACTTTTAGGTAGTTCTCTTTCTAGCCCACAAGCTGGTTTATAGGTTATGATATGTTGCAAAGATCTGAGACCATATAGCTTAACTGGAGCTGTTGGGATTGAGCCTGTGACTTCATTAGCAGCTTTGTCTTTGTGAATGACAAGGGTAAGGTGTGAAAATTGGTATGGTAGTTATGATAAGAAAAATGATTGAGTTTTTAGTAACTTTTCTAAATGTGTTTATCTATCCATCTATCTATCTATATCTATCTATTTATATATATATAAATACTGATTTACCACAAGTTTAATATAACTTCGTAACCAATTGATACTTAGAGGACTTTATTCATCATACTTATATGAAAAATTACTTAGGAAGTTTAGCTTTGAGTCTTGATTTATCAGCTACTCTTATGAAATATAACACTTTACTGGCAGAAGTTCTTCAGATTCCTTTTAGGCCTGTCATGCAGTGTCTCACGTGAGCAGGGCCTCCAGGTACTTGTGACCCTCAGTGGGGGTAGAAAGGTAGAACGGAGGGGACTGTAGCCGTGAATGGAAACGTCCACGGCTGCCAGGGAAGATGGTTGAAAGAATGTGAGATCTGGGAGCTGGACAGAGATGAAAAGAGGGGTGTATAGGGTATAAACAGGTACAGATGAGCCATCAGATCCCAATCTGAAGGAGATGGGAGAATAGAATCAGAACTAGCAACTACAGGCATCAGATGGTCTTTGTCTGGTACAAGAGACAGTCCTTAAATGTTTCAAAGATTAAAAAAATGACATTGAACTTCCTTTGGTTAATATATGCACACATATCTTTTATTCAGTTTTAGCTTTGGTTTATTTTAATTAAATTTTTTGTGATACATATTGAACTTAGTTTAGACTTTAATGTGATAATTGTTTCAGAGAGAACAAGCAAACCTTTGCACAAAATAAAGAATATATTTGAGAAAAATCTATAAAATTGCCATTGAATAGTGAACTGAATATTCTTTTTACAAATCTTCCATGAAATATGTTGTTACTATTTAGACAAAATAGACTTTTTTCAGTAGTGCACCCCACTTTATTAAAATGAATGGTTTATGCAAGGAAAAGATTAAGAGAAGGGCTGAAGAATATGGGGAGATATGGGTTAAATATAGCATTATTCATACCTGTTAATACTGAGAGGAAACTTTCGTTTGTGTTCTGATAACTATATTTCAGCAGAAAAGTGCCACAGTACTTGATTTTATAAAGTACCAAATAATAACAGTAAATTAAAAATAAAAATAAGCCCTGACTGATGTGGCTCAGTTGGTTGGGCATTGTCCTGTAAAGTAGAAGGTTGCCAGTTTGATTCTCGGTCGGGGCACATGCCGGGGTTGCAGGTTCCATCCCTGGTCCAGGTGCGTACAAGGGGCAACCAATTGATGTTTCCTTCTTGCATCAATATTTCTCTCCCTCCCTTCGTTTCTCTTTAAAAATTAAGTAAGTAAATAAAATCTAAAAAAAAAAGAATAATTTGGGTGAATGCAGAAGAATTCGTTGTTTATTCTGAAAAAAATTTGTCAGGAAATAATTACTTTCTGTAGGATTTAGGAAGTTTAAGTTTTTGACTTATTACTAATTTACTGTGTCTAAAAACTGAGTACTTTAGAAAACTTCTTTCAACTTTTCTGTAATTTTTTTTTACAAACCACTCAAATTGAAATATGAAAGGAAAAGAGTCTGGACATTGACCTATTGCTGCTAGCTGAAGAAACGGTGGCTGTAGCGGACTCTTTAATGTGATAGTGACTTTGCATCTCTTCCTGTGGTAAATGGTGTGAAAAGCACTTTGGAAAAGTAGTTGCCAGAATTGGATCATGGAAGATTGCTTGGCGCATCATGAGCCACACACTTGTAAGTTGCTACAGTAAAAAAACATACTCAGTGTTGGTAGAGTCATCAGTGCTGTGGCAGCGGTTCCAAATTGCCTGTCTGATAGCTATTTACCACCCCCAGCCCCACTTTTCCTTTCTAACAGAATGTTACATTTTGTTGGAAGTGGAAGTGTGCCTACCGAAAAATCTATCCATTTCTGAGCCTCCTTTCCAGCTGGAGTAGCCAAGTGACAGTCCTGGTGAATGGGATGTAGGCAGAAATTTCTGGATGAAGGTTTTGGGAAAACCCTTTTACCTATTTCTTTTTTTCTCTGCCTAGAAATTAGACTTGATGACTTGAGCTGGACCAGTGTTCTAGAGACCTTTAGAGAAAAGCCAAGAGATTTACCTAGATACTAGCCGGCGTGCTCTTGGGCTGTCAGTAAGTACCTCTCTCTGAACTTCATTTCACTGCCTTGTTTAAGTTGCTGTAATGTGGACTTCCTGTTGCATATATCAGAATGTTCTCTCTAATGTAATAATTCACATGCCCTATATGACTCCTTTCAGGAATTTTGGCATCTTCTGATAATTTAACAAGGGAGTTTTATCTCACTTCAAAACCAGAAGACCCGGGGATTTTTGGAATTATTTCTTTTAGATTTGATTGGAACAGCTAGAAATCCACCTGGGTGGATGTTGGTTACTGCTGGATATTCGAAGGAAATGCAGGAGTGTTCATAAATAGTGAAGCATTTCCCACTGTCATTTCATTTCAAGTCCCTGGCTTCATCTGGCTAGTAATCTCTATTAAAAGTATTAGAGCTCCCTCTGAATGGAGGGGGTTACAGGTTGTTACAGCACAATTAGGGTCATTTGGATTGGTTAAGGAAGGACAGGGATTGGACTGATGACCTAATATCCCTCAGACCCATGTTCACTATGGGATTGCTTCCTCCTTCCCTCCCTTCCTTCCTGCTTTCCTTCCAAAAACATATTCATGTGTAATATACGTACAGGGAAAGTACACAGATTATACACGGACTGCTCTGTGACCTTTCACAAACTGAACATACTTGTGTGACCAGCATCTGATGAAGACACAAAGTAGTTATTCTGTTGCCCTTGAGGATTATTAGTATCCAGACTTCAAATAGGAGAGATTAGTTTTTGCCTGTATTTCTACTTTATATACATGGAATCATATAGAATGGAGTCTTTTGTATCTGGTTTCTTTTGCTCAGCATTTTCTGATGTTTATCCGTATTATTATATATAATGTAGGTTGTTCATTTTCATTGCTGTGTGGCATTCCATTGTGTGAGTGACTGCATCTCAGCTTATGTATCTCATCCACTGTTGGTGGGCATTCGTATTGTTTCCAGTTGTTCAATTTTATTTTTATTATTTGTTTTTACATTTTGTTTATTTTTCAGTTACATTTGACATACAGTATTATATTAGTGTCAGGTGTACAACAGTGATTAGAGATGTATCTAACTTATAAAGTGAGTGCATACAGTTTTGACTATTAGGAAGACCGCTGCTGAGACATTCCAGTACAGATCTTTTGGTTAGTACACGTACGCATTCTGTTGGGGGTGTGTCGTGGAGTGGAACTGCCGAATCGCAGCGTGTCAGCCACGAGTGAGTGTTGTCCTCTGTGCCCTCGCTAGCACTTTGGCGTGGCTTTTAGCCTGGTCATTCTGGGGGTATGTGTTTTGTGAAGCGCCTCTTCAAGTCTTTTGTCCATTTTCCTTTGGAGTCGTGTGCCTTTTCCTACTGTTTGTGGGAGTCCTTTGTCAGATGTTTGTTTGTGAATATCTTTTCCTATCGTGTGAGTCATTCTTTCACTCTTTAAGTATATTTTGAGGGATAGGTCTTATTCATCTCATCAGCATTTTCTTTATGGTTAGTACTTTCTGAGTACTGTTAAAAAATACCTTTGCCTCTTCCAACATTACAAAGATAACGATCTGTTTTTTTTAATGAAAGCTTTATTGTTTTACCTTTTATGTGTGATTATTTTAACTTATATTTAGATCTGCCCTCCCATCAAGGATATGGGGGTGTCATAATGCATTTTCTTCCTGTGGGTAGTTGGTTGAGTCAGTACCATTTATTAAAATATTATCCTTTCTCCCACTGCTCTGTTGTAAATCAGGTGATCACGTCAGTGTGGGTTGTTTCTGCACTCTAGTCTGTTCTGTTCTGTGAGTCCGTTTTTCTCCCCTTTTGTGAATGCCATACTGTCTCAATTATTATAGCTTTATAACAGTTTCTGTAACTGTTGGTGTTAGGTTCTCCAGCTCTGTTCTTGAAGATGGCTGGATAGGTGGAGTACGTATTTATTTTGTGTGCCTTCTAACTTTTACCGTATATACCCTTCAACCAACTGACTGAAGTACTGGCTTAACCCACTTCACTGTCAGGAGAATCCCCTTAGGACCTCTGACCTCTTAATGGGTGCTCAGAGTTATTGAGTAAACAAAATAATTTCTTGGTGCACACACAGTGCATCACATTTAAAATCATTGCTGACTTTCAGCAGAAACCACTGCAGTGTGTGCAGTAATCAAATATTTAGTTTGAATGTGTGTATTTAATTGCTCTGATGCTTAATTTTCTCATTTGTAAGTAATCAGCTGTTTTGTTTATTATGACCAGCTCTGTAGAAGCTGTGTTTGGGAATTAGTTTGCTTCAAAAAGATGAAACAGGAATAGTGAAATAAAAATAAGTGGACTCCATCTGGAAGGATGAATCATCTGTGCGTGACATTTGAAGGCAGCGATTTTTGTTAGTAACAATATGATTTTGTCAGTTGGAATAAATGTCTCCCAATATCCTGTCTTTTCCCCTTCCATTTCATGTTTATTTAATTGCGGGAAATCATAGGTTTCAAAGTAAAATAATTGATTTTCTTCAAAATTGATTATTCATGACTTTATTTATTTCCTTTGGGGAGTGGGGAATAGGAACGAGGAATGGGTGTGGGAAGCCTTCTGGATTCAGTGACTGTGTGTTCCAAATTCCTGTATGACATGTTATCATACATGATGAATTATTTTAAATTGAGGCTATTTTGAGAAATTGAAAATATGTGATCAGTACAGTAACTTTGGGGAAACTTTTCTAGTTTTTAAAATAGGGGGCCAAATAATCAGAGCTGTGGGCTGCATGCATTTTTCCCCCTTTCAATGAATAAATGTGAGTTATTGGGTTGGCCAAAAAGTTCATATGCTTTTTTTGTGTAAAATCAGACACATATTTCATTTTCACCAATAACTTTATTGAGTTGGATATTCTGAGTATGTCAGCTATCTCCAGTGTGGTGTATCATTGATTGTTCTCAATTAATGTCTCGATTTGATTGCTATTAACTTCAATTGGTTTACTGGACCATGGAGCATCGTCCAGCAAGAAATCTCCAGCATGAAACTTTGCAAACCACTTTTGACACGTGTGACCAGTCACAGCACCTTCTCCATATACCACACAAATCTTTTTTTGCGTTTCAGTTGTGTTTTTACTTTTCTTTAAATAATAAAGCATAGTATGCCGAAAATGTTGATTATTTTCTTCCATCTTCAGTACTAAAATGGCTATATAAAAATTCACCAATTTGGTAAGTTTTAAAAAAATTCATGCTGATATGACAGCTGTCACAGTACAGTCTAACAAAATTGTTTCAGATGAATTTAAAGACAAGTAAGCACTAAAAGCCAAATGAACTTTTTGGCCAACTCAATGCAAGGGTTCATGTTTGATTCAGAAATTGGAGCTGAATGTGAGTTAGGTATATAAGGCTCTAAATAGACCTATTTGACTTTAGTGGCAAATTTACCATTTTATTTATTGAAATTTTAATGTAAACTTAAATAGTTTACATTAATGACTATTCATCTCCAATTTGATCTGATATCTGACTGTAGCCCCTTTATACCGCCATATGGTGGGCAGAAATTCTCCTGTTTCAGTGGGTCAGGTGCATTTTTGCTTAAAGATCTCAGTTGCAGTATTTATTTAACAGATATTGAGTGCATATTGATTTTTCAAATACTTTATAAGCACTGGGAATCATAAAGATGAGCAAAACAGATGTGATTCCTACCGTCATGGAACTATTCGACTAGAGTTTGTATGCCTCAGGCTTAAAACTTGGTATATTTGCATACTGGTAATAATAAATATTTTCCCTCAGCTTTATGGAATTATAATTGACATATAATATTGTATAAGTTTAAGGTGTATAATATGATGATTTGACCCATGTATGTGTTGGGAAATGATTACCACATAAGGTTAGTCACCTCTCAGTATTACAACTTTTTGTTGCTATTGCTGTATTGCTGAGAATATTTAGGATCTACTCTTTTAGCAACTTTTCAGGTATACAATACAGCATTGTTAACTGTCGTCACTGTGCTGTACCTTAGATCCCCAGAACTTACCCAGGTTATAACTGGAAGTGTGTACCCTTTGATGAACACCTCCTCATCTCCCCAGCTCCCCAGCCCGTGGCAACCGCCGATCTACTTTCTTTCTATGAGTAAATACGTTTCGACTTCTCTGGGAGGATTTAGGCTTTCTACTCTAGTTAAGTATAAAGTTTCTAGTACAGTGTGTTAGTATCAGATTCTCACATATTGGCTGTTTGTGCTCTCTGTGCAGAGCATATTGTGTCTGAAAGTATTAGGCTCTGTTTCCTGAGTGCTCATGGAAACAAGCATCCAAAATGAATGTGCTTTACATCTTCCTCATATATCATATTTCCTGTCTACTACTTTTTTTTTTTTTGCTTGGATTGGAAAATAACTAGAATGTGTAGACCTACTCATCCATACACTAGGGCCATGTTTGGTAAAACAGAATATGTCCTTATTTATAGATGTGATCTGTCTACTTACATCACTAAGTTCCTGTTTAAGAAGTGAAGCAAGGTAACGAACAGGGAGAGGGATAGATCTTTATCTGACAAAATTTAGATGATGATACCCCAGGTGTCCAGGAGAAGGGCAAGATTAGGACCAGTTTTATTCGGTTAGGTAGGTTTACTGCCCCTCCCTTCCTTATTCGCCTTTTGGTTCTCTCTCTGCCAATCTCCAAGAGGTTAACCTCTGCCATCTGAATTTACTCTCTGGCTCTCCAGACCCTTCCCCCAAAGCGTGTCTGGGTGTACCACCTCTGTAGTCCTACTTTTACACCTTTGAAGCCAATGTCAAATGTGTCTGCCTTTCTCCACCCGCACTGCTTCCACCCTCGTCTGATAGGTGTTCTTGTTCTTTCAGCTGCGGCAGCAGCCTTCTTGTTGCGCTCCCTGCGTAAAACTTTTGTATTCTCCCTCCGTTTTGAAGTCAGAATAATTTTACTGAGATGTCCATGTGGGAATTCAGGGAGCTTCCTTAGGTGATCAGGTTTAGTGTTGGGCCTACAGAGAGGCAAAAGCATGCTGAGTAGAGGGAGCAGCATTTACTTTAGTGTTTTAAATCATTGCATCAAAAAAGGCAACCTCCAAAAAAGATGCAGTTCTTTTAAACCTAATCTTCATCTACCTCAGGGCATGCTGGCAACATCAGTCATATTTATGGTGGTATATCCTTGCTTTAATTCAAATGCAAATACACTTGAACCTTGCTCTTCTTTCATAGTTGAATTTGGAAGACATGTTCTGCCATTTATATCTAATACCTTGTTACTATTAACACTTGTAGTATTTGGTGAATAGAAATAACTACCATATTTTGACGTATATAATATGCACTTTTTTGCCCAGATTTTAGAGGGCATTATATAAAGATGTGCATTATACATGGGTAGTACTAATTCCACACCTATATAAATGTTCTTAATTCTTTTACTTTAACACTTATGCGTTAAAAATGTAACTCTAGAAAACAATAATGAGATATACAAAATAATACCCTTTATAAAAAAACAAGTATCTAGATGTAAATAAATAAATAAATTGAATGAAAAAATTAAAATGAAAGGTTTTTCTTCCTGAAAGTTTGGGCCAAAACTGTGGGTGCACATTATACACAGCAAATACATGGTTATTTGTACTGGCGATCAATATTTTGCCCAGTTCATCAAATGCCTTTGAAGAGTTGGAACCCCCTGTGGAGGCTGAAGTTGCCGGTTAAACTGGGAAGAACTGTATCAGTACAGGCAGCATCCTAGAACAGTAAGATGGTACAGGCACCCTCTGCTAATCAGCTCGCCTCTCAGCCAGTTGTTTTGGCAGGTCCTGATGGAGTTCTTCTATTGATAATCAGAGACTAGCCAGGACTACAGCCCAGAGCAGAGCTGTTAAGATGGAAATAGACCAATTAGTGTAGGTGACGGTTAAGGTGTTGAGGATGTTAAAGTACACTGTAGATGTACAGTTAATGTTAGTTTGGAAATGGCTCTAAGCTCCACCTTGTCTTCTGTGGTGATGATGAACAGGGTGAATGAAGTGTGCAGTCATACTGGTATGTTGGTGGTAAAGGTCCTTTACTGTTTGTGACCTTCAATGTTTCCTGCTGTATTTAATAATATTTTAGTTATAAATATGTGCAATACATATCTTGTTGATGTGATTCAGTAAGATTATTAAACTAATTTCTGTGAGTGTATAATTTTAAAATGTTGCATTTAAACATTGAGCTTAAGCAAATTAGATGTCATTTTCTGTTTTTACATACAGTCCACCTATTTTTAAAAGTTTACTGTTTCTGCCGTGTGTTTTTTATATTCAGAGGCACATTTTCTTAGTGAAATGTTTCCAAGATTTTGTGATGTCGGCTGATACAAAAATACTTCATTTAACAGAATTCTCTTCTACAGTGAAGGTTATTGGAGCACATCATCTTTCATTAAGGAAGGTGTATAAGCCAGATAAGATAGCATCTTATCACTATCACCTTTGGAGTTACTTAGTGGTGCTTCACCAAGATAGGATCAGTCCCTCTCTCTCGTCTGCTGTTTTAGAGTTCTCCTAACCAGCATCTAAGAAATCACAACTTAGTGGTTTAAACAATAACATAGGATGGCAACAAAATTGGAGGTTGGATTTTAGCATTCAGTATAACTTTTCAACATCTGTTTTTTGAATAAATAACTCTTTCAAAGGCAAAACTGATGTAATGGCATTCATGCACTGTTGTGGGTGTGTTAAATGGTGAGATGTTGTTCAGGGGCAATTTAGGAATATGTATCAAGAGCCTTGGAAAGTTACTTTTGACCTAGTAATTCCACTATTAGACCTTGTTCTAAGCAAACAAGATAAAAGTTACAAAAAGATTTAACCAAAGATACTCACTCTATTATTATATCTAATGGTGGAAGTTTGGTAAATCATAATGTGCAGTAAGAAATAGTTAATTGTGGTGTTTCCGCATAGAGGAATGTTACTTAGCTATTACAGAGTTTACTTCTGAAGACTGTTTGATAACAAGGACACACCATGATCTAAAAGTGAGAAGAGCTGCAAGGAACTCTGGGAGGTGGAGCTCCAGCGGGTAAATAGATCGCAGTCAGAAACAAATCACACCTGCGTATACAGGCCTGGGAAGGTGACCAGGTGAATTCAATGCAGAAAAGCGAGGGGTAGAGCAATACTCGTGCACACTTGTGCACAGACAATGAGACATCTAATGGGCTGTGTTTCTGTTCGTCATGGGCATGTGCGGGCACAGAGAGGTCTGTTTGGTCTGTTCATAGCAGTAACTGGAGCTGGAGACAGGAAAAGGTGCACTCTGACTCCTGCTTGAGTTTTAACGAGAGGGTGTTCATATATTAATTTGTCATTTAAAGTAAGGAATTAAAAAACTCCTCAAATGTAAGATTCTACTTTGTAAAGGAACACATCCACCAAGATGTAAGCATTGGTTATCTTTGGAAGGTAGGAGTTCAGGTAGTCCTTAGTTTTCTTTGTATTTTTCTGTATTTGCCAGAATTTGGGTAATTAACGGCTGTTATTTTTATAATCAGAAAAAGCAGTAAGAGTTTTTTTACAAGTCAGTACCCCAGGTAGCAGCAGTGTCGTCTGGGGCTCAGGTCGCTTTGGCCCAGATCCTGGCCCCACCGCCGACCCACTGTGCGACTGGGGGGCAAGGGGCGGCTTGACCTTTCTCACAGGCTCTCTTTGGGGGTTAAATGAGATACGACATCTGTAGGTGAGTTTTAACAGTGTCTGGTACACGTGTGGTGCTTCATATATGTTAATTTCCTTCTTGTTTTTGTCTCCAATGACATAATAGTTAAAACTCTTTAAAACAGGGAAGATATCATAAACCTTAACAAAAACACAAATGTATTCAAAAGTTAGGTAGTTGAAGAGCTTATGACATGGCAGTTTCAGAAATAATTCTGCTACAGGATAGAAAGGGAGAATATTCATGAGAGCAAAATAGAGAGGTATGGCGTTTCCCTTCCGAGGGCCGGATGGGCGGGGCTGAGGTGTCCCTGCCCCGTAGGAACCAGTGGTTGGTGATAACGTGGTTTTCCGAGCACGGTTTAAACACTCTGCACAGGTACAACCTGATAACGCTTTTAAGAGCTGTGTTGTAGCTTTTTGCTATTTTTATTCATCGTGACTGTTAGTATAAGAGCTAAAAGTATTCCGGATTTCAGGATAAAAGTCTTGTAGTAGTAATTCAATATGTAAAGTGAGATCTCTCCATTCATTTCAGAGGTTATGTTTCAGTGGCGTAAGATAATGAGGGAAAATAGACACCAACATGTTCTCAAAGCAGCTAACAATTATATTCTGCTTGCCCGTGTTTATCAGAAGCACCGTGGAAAATGGGGACATCTCCCAGGTTTGCAGAGGAGGGGTCACAGGCTTGTGAAGGAAGACCGATGTCAGACGTCCTGTGAGGTGGCGGTGCAGGGGTCTAATTCTAGATACGTTGGACTTCAGAAACACCCGTGTTGCTGCCTCTAGATGTTTTCATACGAAGAAGCAATTTTTTTGAAGTTTTGGTGGATATCAAGTGTTTTTATTATTCCATTTGTTTCCTTACACATTTCTCCAGTGAATACATCTGATGTCATTTATATTTCTTCTTATTACAGTCTTTCTCTTGAGTTGCAGCCCCTCACGAGGGCCACATGTTGGAAAACAGTTTGGGACCGATTCTCAGGTGGTAGGAAATGAGTGGTCTTTGGGAAACTGGTCTGGGGTGTGACTCTGAGGCGGCAGCGGAGTCTCGGCAGGGAGTCTGCGGTCATGACCGGCCGTGGGTGCCTCTCCTCTTGAGCTACCCTGGGAATAACATTCCTGTTGTTAATGCCAGCTCGGTGCTTTTCACGAATATGCAAAACCCTCCAGCATCCATCCCTCAGAGTTCATTTCCACGCTGGCCTATTTGTTTTTCTTTATTTTGTAGGATTTTTTCCCTAACAAGCCAGGAATCTCTTGGAATATACTGTCCTTTCAATGAAACCACGTCTTTACCTCGTAGATTGATCAGTGGTCAGTGTCTTTTGTGTCTCAGTAGCATTTTTATATTTTTAACTTGGTGTATGGCTGGCTGCTTGAGTCATCGTAGGGTGTCTGAGAAATTTGCGACTATTTTTAATGAATTCCAGAACGGTTTTCTTTTGACTGTGTCCCTTGTGGAAACTGATCAGTCTCCTTATCTAACTCAGTATATTGCTGTTACCCTTTTCTGCTCTAGTCATTTGTTGTAAGAGCTAATCTGTGGGGCATTGTCTTGTCCTTTTCTCTCAGTTTGCTGAATGACCATGTGAGAGAGGCCGTGGGCTCCACACCCCGGGAGGGCAGAGAACGTGTCCGCTTTGCTCACTGTAGAAGAGCTCTGTACGGGCACAGCGCCCGTAAATAGTGTGCATGTAGTAAAACTGAGCACGGGAGGCTGTGGCCAAAGTGCGGATTCAGCAGAAGAAGCTGTGAGGTTGGAGTTAACTGCGCCTGAATCATCGCTGTATTTTCAGGGGAGTGCGGCACAAGAAAGGAGAAGGGAGATGCAGCCAGGGTTTTGGAGGTTTGTGGAGAAATGAGTATTTATTTATTCATTAAAGATTTTATTTATTTTTTGAGAGGAGAAGGGAGGGAGAAAGGAAGGGAGAGAAACATCAGTGTGTGGTTTCCTCTCATGTGCCCCAAACTGGGGACCTGGCCCGCACCCCAGGCATGTGCCCTGACTGGGAATCGAACCAATGACCCTTTCGTTCACAGGCCAGCACTCAATCCACTGAGCCTCACCAGCCAGGGCGAGAAATGAGTATTTATAACAGTATTTTTGAAGGCATATTCCAGACTGTGCTCTGAGCTTTATATGCAGTATTTTGTTTAATCTGTGCCGAGTACAAACAATGACAGGACAAAAGAAATAATCAGAAGGAGAAACATGTTCTGTCTGGTTAGCGTAGGTAAAGGGACACTAGGGGTGAGTTAGGTATAGGTCCTACTTGTAAAGATTTTTTTTGTTGAGAGAGAGGATAAGGACAAGAGAGAGAGAAGCATCGTTGTGAGACAGAAACATTGATGGGTTGCCTCTCCCACGCACCCCAACCGGATGCCAGGCAGCAACCCAGGCTTGTACCCTGACTGGGAGTTGAACTCCTGACCTTTTGCTTAGCGGGAGGACACTCAGCTGACTGAGCCATGCTGGTCCCGGCTGTAACAATGTTTTGTACGGGAGCTGTCGAGGTGTTGGTGGAACACAGTGGGATGATTTTCGATTAGATTTAGGTTAGAAGTAAATTGAAAAACTTTTCAATAATACTATAATCAAAATATTGAGAGCCAAGACAAATAGAACCTCTGGATCTCATCCCCAGAAGTCATCGTGGTATAAAGGTCTGTGAGTGGATGTAACGGGATGTTAGACTTACAGACTCCAGAAGAAAAGAGGCTTCCCCTAGATGGTCTGGCAGGCTGGCTGAGACAGGTTTTCAAAGTCTCTTTTCTTTTGGGTTCTGTGGATTGATCAGATTGAATGTAAGTAATTTTGAAGGAAGATGTTTAGTTTCTTCATTTGCCTTTTATTAGACAAAGCTAGGGTTAATTTAAAGTGAAGATAACATACACGATTAAGAGAAAGCTTTTTAGTGACTCAGTTTAAATTTAGGAGCTGTGGAGGACCCAGCCCTTTGCCTTCCCTTCCCCACAAATACTTTGAGTCAAGACATGAAATTCTTTTCCTGTTTTGCTGTTGCAAGAGTTTTTATCTTCTAGAAAGCATCTCTATTAGCATGTAAAGGGTTGTGCTTATAAATTTTGCAGTGTTTCAATGTGTTAAAAGTTGCCTTCAAAAGATGGATGGAAATCGCTGTATCATACCTTTTATATGTTATAAAAGAAAGCCTTTTTCTTCACTTAAGTAGAGTTGGAAGATGAAATTAATTGACTTTTTTAGATAAGTTTCTTTGAAGGCAGATTAATAAAATTTGGTACCTTTTTTCTTCTGGAGGAAATATTGCCAGAATAGTTGTCTTTTTCTCCTCCTTTGATGCATGTTGTTTGTGAGGGCTCTTTAGAATCCTTTAAACAGTTTCATAGGTTACTTTGAAGTCACCAAACAGGAAGTGTGAATGCATGAGAAAATAAACCTATGACTGAATTTAATTAATCAGTTAAAAATCTTATGACCACTGGCATAAGCCTCATGCAGCTTTGAATGATGAATAGAGCTAGGTCTGCACATCACTTAGGCTTTTAGTGTAAAAACACCCTCGGTCTTTAACCATGGATTGTCGACATGAGAGTGTGATGATTTTCTACTGACTTCCGAGAATTGTGGAATGAACGCTTTATTGCTGCTTCTAGTCAGTTTAGTGCACAGTATTAACCCTTTGTTAGATGCAAAGCACTGTTGGGCTTGTAGGGGAGTGATGAGTAGGAAGCAGCTGTGGCCTATCAGTGTATTCACTGCAGTGTGGAAGGTAACCCGGGTGAGAAAGAAAGGGGGGGCACTGAGTGGCGGAAATGCTCCTTTTGAGCTGATAGTGAAGTTAGCCACCATCAAGTTCCAGTTTCAGACATTGATGTTTCGGTATGCATCTCTTAAAAGACCTATTTTAGTAGCGTGGTTGCTAGTAGAGGTGAGTTTGACAGGAGCACAGGATGAAGGACAGGCCCCTTTAAAATCTCTCCTTAGTGTTATGATTGATCACCCTCGAAAGTTAGTTTGAAATGCCTGTGGAGCCAGAGGGTTGCATTAGAAGTTGCTAGACTGGATCAGACTAAAGGTTTAATCTCAGTATTTGATTGCCATTAGTGACTACAGTTGAAGGCACCTTTTACTGCTACGGGAGAGCATGATATTCATCTCAGTGGTTTAAAGGTTAAGAATTGCACTGCTTCTTTGAATATGATTTATAGCTTTGTCTCGGTTTTCTCCAGAAACTTTGTGTTGGTTTTATGCCTCTATTCATTACAATTTGAGGCATTGATTTTCATAATTTTGTTTCATGCTACAGGAAATAGAATTTATACCTTTTTTCTGTTTATCTTCTTCATCATCAAAGGACACTACCGAATTGATGATGGTTTTGGATTTGATGAACTCAAATCTGTGGACCAGCTGTGCTTTTTTAGGTTGTGTTCACCCCGCCATGACCTTTTCTACCTGAAGACTTTTATTTTGGGACTCCCTTTACTTTCGTTGATCCTTAAGTTGAACTTCTTTGTCCTTACATGAGTTCTGTCACATTTGGGTGAAATTTAAACCCTTTCTGTTGGAATCAGTGCTAAAACTGACTTGAGAGCTACCCCTTCTGATCCATGAACCAACTCATTCAAGCATGACTCTGATGTTTAAGAAACTCTGATCCTTTAAAGGCAGGGATTATATTTTACTGATTTATGCCCAGGGACTAGTGTAGCATCAGATCCTGGTGGACTCTTAATAAAGGCTTGTTGAATAAATGAATGAATGGGATGTTGTCAAAGGTATCTGAGTAAGTTAATCTTATTAAGTGCTTGGTTTTCTTTTATTTATGTAAATACTATGAAATGAGCCCCAATAAATTATCCAGGCATAATGTCTCATAAAACATCATTTGTGAATCGCAGCCACCCCAAAACACTGGTCATAAACCTTAAGCGTGCTATATTATTTAAGATCAAGAATTTTGCATATCGTTTGTTGCCTACGTGATGTAGGAGAGTGAGAAAGCAATGGCAGTAACTAGGCTGACAGGGAGGCAATAACATTGTTACCTCATTATTTGTTGGTGGTTTTGTAAAATGGTTAATCCTTTTAGAAAAGATTTTAAAAAGTAAGTATGGGAACCATCAAAACATCTATACTGTTTGACTCAAGGTTTTAATTTTTAGAGTCTAATGAAGTAGTCCAAAATAAGGAACTAGCTATATATAGATGTTAATTGTAGAGTTATTTATACAATTGAAGAATATTATAGTGTTAAACCTTGCGTAAGTTAATTATCCCTCTGCCTCATTTTCTTATCTGTGAAGTGGAGGTAATAATAGGACCTTCTTCATGTGAGGAGTAAATGAAATGCCAGAGTCCTATCTGGCACATATAAAGCACTCAGAGTTGGCTGCTACTGCTGCTGTTTTATTATTATTGTTACATAGGTCTCTCATTTCCTGGAGACTTTTATGTAATTGTGCCAGGCATTATGGTAGGTACAGTGGGAGATAAATAAATGAAAGTTGTGGTTCTTATTTACAAGGAACTTACAGTGTATTTGGTGGTGAATACAATATATTTATAAATAATTTTAATAACATACCAGTATGTGGTACGTGACTTAAGAAAATTACAAAACGCTGTGAGAAGTCTCAATACAGGGAAAATTGCAGATTACTTGGGGTTTGTGGGAGTGGAAAGGTGACAGTTTTACTGAGCTTTGAAGGAGAAGTGGAATTTTGAGAAGTAAAACTATGAGATGATATTTCATGAGGCATATGAACAAAGACACAGAGATTAGAAAAAAAATAAAATCTTTAAAAAAGCCCCTAACAAACTATGGTGGTACAGAGGCTATATCCAAACTCTCACTGCTCAGAAAAATCATACTACCTAGAAATAACATTAATATTCAGTAAGATCATTCTAGATTTCTTTTTATACATGTTTATAGATAGTTGGAAATAATTTTAGAGATCTCTTCTGTATTGAACAGTGTATTTTATTTCACACCATGACTGACTGTAACATCCCTAATCGCGTGGTAGTTTGTGTAATTCCTAAAGCACTAGCCCTGACTAGGTCAGGAGGTGCTGCGCTCACTCACTCTCAGGGTCAAGTACGTGCCAGTGTGGACCCTGAGCATGAGGCCTGGAATTTTGTATCCAGGTGTCTTGCTTGCCTGCCCTAACCCTGGGCCTGCCTGGAAAATGATTATAATAGTAAACATTCTTTCAGAATTGGTTTGTACTTTTAGTAAGTAAACAGTAACATTAGTTTTTAAAAGCTGTGCTGCCGTGAGACTTTTAAAGGGAAAGAGCAGTCTCCTTGCCCTGTTCTGTCCTGTCTAGCTTTGCCTCATCTTGTCTGCTGTTCCCATATTTCTAAATACTATATTTTTTTCTGGTACTTCTTTATTTTTCATATTTTGATATCATATAACTTCATTTAGGCGTCATCGGATACTTTTTTATTTCACCATTTTTTAGAAAGACCGCCTTGGATTTAATTTGTCACTGGGCTTTTTATGTTGAATAACTTAGTCAAAATTGTCTTGCTCTGACTTTGAAAGGCTTCTCTCTGTAAGAGCTTGTTACATAGAACTTATTTGCACTAAATTCAGTAGAATATGCAATTTATTTGTTCAATTTAGTGTCAATATTGACTATCTTAACATTTTCTGTGATTTCATTTTTCTTACCTTTACATACAAAAGAAAATCTAATGAAGTTTTAATGAAGTGTAAGTTACTATGTGTCTGTCCTTTAATTAAGATTAAAATTTTAAAAATGTTTATTGAATATAAGCTATGTACCAGGAAGTGACCTTTGTTTTTTGTGTGTATGATTTCTTTTAAACTCTGTGTCTTAAATCCATATTCTTAACTCCTGAGTTGAGCTATACTCTTTTCTTTTGGCTTCCCAGATTTCTCCCAGAATATTCCTTTCTATATCTTCTGCTGAAATGTTGCTTTTAAGTATGGTCTTTAAAATTTACACAGAATTTACTTTTGCAGACTCTAAAGATAGAAAAGATTTGTGCAGTGGTTTCTTATGATTATAATGACTAAAAATATAAAAGAAAATGTAAATCTCATGCTTACGCATTTAGGGCTTGGGAGAAGGCAGAGGAGAAATTAATATAATTAGATAGATTATCTACATCTTGCTTGGTTCACAAATGTTTAGTGCTTGTTTAAGGCCCTGTGTTATGTGTCTCAAGAAATTTAGAGAGTAATCAAACAGCCTCTGCCCCTCTTGGATAATTCAACTAAAAATATGTCATAAGGCAATATAACTATCCTTTAAGAAGAGTAAGATAGGCATTATGGGAATTCACTGAAGATGTAAGGAAAACTTACAGAAAAGGAAATAACTTGAGATGGGCCTGCTGGAGGGTGGAGAGCACAGTTATGGAATGATCATTTCAGTAGAAATTAGCAGAGGCAGGAAATTTGAGGGATGTGTTTGTGGAACACCAGAGAGTGTAGTTTGATCAGAGTTTCTTTTCTGAGTTCAGGTAGCTAGTGAGTGCTTGAAATGGAATTGGAATCCCCAGCAGTCTGACTCCAAAGTCTGCTGTAATAGCTATTTTGCTAAATCGCTGCATCCTCACCTGGAAAATTGTCTAGCATCCCCTAAGGCCAGAATTGGGGAGTGTTCTGTGAAGAAGTTGAGCACTTAGGGAAATTATTTACAATGGAGCAAGTTTCTTGAGGCATCACTGGAAGGAGATGAGAAGGCAGGCAGCAGAGGGAGACAGGCTACAGGAGAGGAGCCCCAGGAGGAGTGGGCTTCACTGGGTGTCAGCAATCAGGAGTCAGGAGAGGTGGGCAGGAGTGTGAAACCTGGTGGAGTGAGCTGGCCTCAGGGTGCCAGGTGGAGCTGTGGCGTGGTACATCAAGATGACTCTACATTTTTTGGGGGGTGCTCTTTAAAGGAGGCATTTAAATCACACTGAGAAAAATTTCTCTGTCAGATCATTTAAAAGGTTACTTCTGATTGTGCTTAGTGAAGGTAAGTGGTAATTCAAGGTTAGTTCATGATTAATATAAAATTATTTGGTATTATAAAAAGCTAGATTTCTATCACTGTAGTTCTTGTCTTTAGAGTGTATTGCACAGCTACATTTTCAATAGTGTATTTTTCATATGTGGAAAAATAGAGAAGATTTAAAATCAGTAAGAAATATTTCATGAACTTAATAGTGTTCAGTAAGGAAGAGTTTGATTTTGTTGACTGGCTATAAATGAAGGGAATGTACTTACAGTTTAGGAATTCAGTAGCTTGGTTAAATATTTTATGGGTTTTGGTTATCTGAAAGTCAAATTTTAAGATAGGATCCTTGTCCAACAAAACTTAAGTTTTATAGCTTAAAGTGCTTGCTTCGGCAGCACATATCTAAAACTTAAAAACTTAAGTTTCATGCCCGGTTTTGATTCTATAAACATTTTATGTGCAGGTAAATGTAGGAAATGACGATTACAAAAAGCAGTTCCTCCTGTTTGTCTGAGAGGCCAGAGAAGAAATTGTTCAAGCAAGGCAGAGGGACCATTGCTCAAGAAACTGCAAAACGCTCTGCAATCTCCAAGTGGGAAACATTGTTTTTTAAAAAATTGTGTGTATGTCTTATTGGTATTTGGAAAGTAATTTCGTGAAGAGTGGCGTTTTGTTGGATTTTAGAGAGATGGCTTGGCTTCAACAGATTGATGGGTTCCAGTGAGAAGAGACACAGGTGGAGCAGTGTAGGGCTCATCTGGACAGCGGCCAGTATTCTGCCTTGGCAGGGTTGTGGGGAGTGAGGAGGGCTGCTTGGCGATGGCGTTAAGGCTGACATGCTTTGGAGTTTGAACTCAATTTTGCAGGTGGTTGAAAGCACTTGCAGTATTTTATTTGAGCAGGAACTGAGAGCATTCAATTTACATTTTAGGAAGGTTATCCTAGGGTGAACTAAGAGGTGGTCATTGTAATGGTTGGAGAATGAGCTTGAGCGTTTTTCAGTCCTGGGACACCTGCTGGCTCTGTCCCTCTTGGTAATCTGATCAGTTATGAGTTTACTCATCTGCAAAAGAGCGGTGATGGTAGTACGTACAGAACTGTTGTGCCCGGGCTGGTGTGGCTCAGTGGACTGAGTGCCGGCCTGCGAACCAAAAGGTCGCTGGTTCGATTCCTGGTCAGGGCACGTGCCTGGCTTGTGGGCCAGGTCCCTGGTTGGGGCGTGTGTAAGAGGCAACCGTGTATCTCTTGCATATTGCTGTTTCTCTCCCTGTCTTTCTCCCTTCCTTCCCCTCTCCCTAAAAGTTAATAAATAAATCTTTAAAAATAAAAGAGCTGTTGCGATGAATTAATGAGGTTATGCAGTGGAGTGCCTATTTCATGTGTTAACACAGAGTCTGTGCTGTCTTACACACACACACACACGCACGCACACACATACAGATGTTAGCTATAGAACAGTGTCATTCTGGAAAAGGGCAGAGGCTAGAGGTAGAAACACCACACAGGATACAGGAAAGTCAGTCTGTCCTATTTAATAAGGTAAATAATATGCTAGTGCTTTTCTTATTGTGGAGATAACACTTTATCGCACTATCGAAAACCTTAATTGTGTTTGTTAGGGGTGTGTGTGTGTCTGTGCTAAAATAAGTTCTATGAAAAGGCAGTTGGCTACTTAAAGTTTCATCAGTCTGTGTGTCAGAGCAACCTTAAATGTATGGGCGCGCCTGTCGGTGACGTTTGTGGGTACGCGGTGGTGGTGGGGGAGCATGGAACGGTTAGTACCCCGCCTGCCTGGGAGGCCGCTGATGGAGCAGTGACCTCGTGGGTTTGACACTCGGTGCTTCCTCGCTTTGCAACCTATTTTTTCTGACTGAGTCATGAATTGAGAAGAGGGTGAAAGGGCACAGGCACCATTTATTAACTTAGTTGTTAGGAATTATTGCTGACAGGGCATGAAAATTTGAAGGAAGCATCCTTTAACTTAAAGGTGCTCGGTGTCCTCAAAGTTTGCAGGGACTATACATACATTTCTGAAGTATTTGGCTGCTGAGATGGGAGGAGGTTCAGGTTGAGTTGATTTTTGCCCAAACTCACAGGAGAAGTTAGGATTAGTCAGAACTGTAGTTGAGAAAATTGAAAATTACTTTGAGTCATCAAAACCCTTGGCCTCAGCTGTGACTGCTTTTTTTCTGACTCATTCCCACTCCTTCAGCAGGCTTTGTTGTCCCTGCCTCCACAGCATGTCTCGCACCCGGCCACTGCTCACTTCTGCTGCTGCTGGCACTCTAGAGTAGATCCCTCATTGGCCCGGGCAGGGCGAGGTCCCAAGCTTGTCTTGTTAGGGTTGTGCCCAGCCCTGGGCTGGTCTTACGTCACGGCCGGATTAATCTTTTTGATATAAGCAAGGTCATGTTCTTTGACAGAAACCTCTCACTTGCTCCCTATTTCAGGGGTTCTGAGCACTGCTTGAAAAGCCCTACACGCTCTCACCCTGTTTCTGGAGCCTTGTCCCCTGTCACTCACCCACCTGTTGCTCTGCACTAGCCACCAAGCTGCTCTTGCGCACAGGTCTTTGCAGCTCCAGGCCCCCTGCCGAGATGGTCCTTCTTGTCCCGGAGATCCGCACAATTCCCTCAGTGTCTTCAGGTCTCTGTGCACGGGGCACCCCTCACAGTGGCTTCTGTGGTCGCCTTCTGTCATGCGGCAGCCCTAGGCTTTCTCCACTCCCTCCGACATACTTAACGTGCTCATTATCACTGTCCAACAAATATATCTTTCCAGAACGTTCGTCTTCCCCACTAGAATGTAAACTCCCAGAGAGCAGGGATTTTCTGAAGTATGCCCACCAGCTAGGACGTAATAAATGGCCAGTAAATATTTGTTTAGTGGATGAATGATTTTTAAACAAAGGGAGACTTATATTTCTTTAAATCTGAGATTTACTGTTCTCATCAATATTTATTTTCATCTGGGTACTGGAGCAGGCAAAATGAAAATGTGAAATATTTAAGAAAAGGAACAACCAGGATAACTGAAGGACTATAATTTGAAAGCCAAGAAGCTTTAGCTTAAGAAAATACTTGGCAGTATAGAGAATAGATTCTTTAGATGTTTCTTTCTCCGTGGCTGTGAACTGTCTCATCATCTGTGCTAAACTTGAGGGCTGGAAAAAATAGTTTCTTACCGATTTATTTAGTATTTGATTGATTTTTTAACTCTGGTTAACAATGTGGTCTGAATCTTGTGCTTTTTTATTTTTATTTTTTCAAAATTAGGTCGTACAGGATCTATCCAGAAGTTTTCAATCTTAAAGCTGTGAAAAATGACACGAAAGGAACCGTTTTAAAACGGGGCCAGAGCAGTCTTTCCTGCGGAAGTGTGCTGCTCGCCTTGTTCCGTGAAGCTCTGGACTGGGCCGCACCACAGTAGTTTCACAAATGATCACGGTGGAGTCAGCAGGGAAGCGGACTCCCTGGTCACGGGGACTGATGAGTGTGGGCCTTCTCTCTGCGGGTAGAACCAGTAACCCAGCGCATGTAGCCCAGAGTGGCTCAGCTTGTCAGCACCAGTAGGAATTTTTTCTTTTCATGTGTTGGAGTAATTGCGTGTTCTTTTTCTCATTAAAACTTGTTTTCACCCTGTAGTCAGGACTCCGGGTTTCTCACTGCGTCTGTACTGCCTGCATCGTGACTTTTTGATCTCAAACAAACACTTTCTGCTTCTCACTTCGGCTTTTTAAACTTTAGGTTAAAGTACCAAACTTCCGCTCTTAAGCTAAGTTGACAAAGGGTTGAAATCTCAGTTCCAAGTACCAGAGAACTGTGTTGAACTTCAATGTGAAAGACACACACAGCGATGGTACCGAGCAGAGTTTGTCCGTCGGCCCTGGCCGGGCCAAACCCCTAACTGAGGATTGCTTGGACAAGGTCGGCTGCTTCGTTATGTGGCACCTCTCAGGAGAGCGGGAAGCGAGACGTGAGGGCTCTAAAGCCGAACCCCTGATGTTGTGTGGGTTACAGATAACATGGAGTTTGGGCGTGAGATAAGGATGATAAATCATTTCTTTAGGTCTGGAAGATAGTTCTGAGGTCTGTTGCGGGTGTCTCTGTTCAGTTTAATGGAAAAGTAGCCGGGGGCTTGTTCCACCTAAAGGCTCAGAAGCTGTAACCTAACTTAGATCAGGATGTTATCTTTTTTTTTTTTTCATATTTTATTTATTTATTTTTAGAGGGGAATGGAAGGGAAGGAGGGAGGGGAAGGGAAGGAGAGAGGGAGAGAAACATCAGTGTGTGGTTGCTTCTCGTGTGCCCCCTGCTGGGGACCTGGCCTGCAACCCAGGCATGTGCCCTGACTGGGAATCGAACTGTGACACTTTGGTCCACAGGCCTGCACTTGTTGTTGTTAGTTTAAAAGAAACCCATATCTTGTGACCCTTACTTAGTCAAGGTTTCATCACTGTTGCTAGCCCCTGGGGTTAATGATGGGTAAGGGAAAGGGCTAAGGCTCACAGGGCATGCTGTGCTGGGACCACACAGTAAACTAGCATCATAAATTAAATCAGGACCCTCGGTTCCACAAATTCCAGAATGATCTTTGGGATTATTAGGAAACCCAGCATACCTTAGTGCATAAAACAAGGGTACTTAGATGTGAATTCTTCCTTACGGATATTACGACTTTGGATGAGTTACTGAACCTTTCTTGAGTCTTTTTTTTCTAACGAGTGAAAATGGGTGTATTGTTACCTAGCTACTGTACAGGGTTGGTGTATGAATCAAATAAGAAGATACTTGTATCTCATAGTTGGTACATTATAAGTGGTTTTATACACATGGACTGCCAGGTGCATACTTTCTTATATTTTGATAGTTGTGATGTATTATTTCTAGTTTTCCAAAGGCATCTGACAATATTAGCTGACATATTTTTAAATCCATTCAATTGTCATGAAATCTAGTCGATTTGTTTTGTATTTTTAGCTTGAAAAAGCAGATGTATTTTGCATTGATGTTACTTAAAACAGTATTAGAAGTTATTAATATGAGAAAGTGACAATTTCCACTTTTAAAGTTTAAAAAAATTTCAGATCTGTATTATTGAAGCTCTGTCACTGAATGTTAACATCACAGTGTGGATGTGCTGGGTCCTCTCGCTAGTGCCAGTGTAAGCCGTGTGCACAGTGGGCTCACGAACATGAAATGACGTGTGGGCATGTTTGAGATGCAGATATCAACTTTATTAGATGATCTTTTCATGCTTCTTTCCATGGTTAGCATTTTGTGGTGTAGTTTTACTCCTTAGATGCTTTTATAGTCTTCCGTCTCTCAGGTGAGATAACTAGCTTCATTCTCTGAAATACAGATTTTAATGAATCAAGAGGCAACAGTAAGAAAAACATTATTTCTCCTGAGTCCTCTGAATGTGATTTAAGAAGGCAATAAGGTGTACGTAATGGGCTTGTAAAAACAATGTTGCAGTAATGACTGATAAAAAGATATTGACTTCTTTGCGACTTATTTGATAGAGCACTTAATGGCCCTATTGTGGTCATTACCTATAGAAAATACTTAGGAACATCCTTTGACTCTTTCTTGATATTGTACCCCCTCCACCTGTGTAGAGAAATGTAAAAACACATACATGGTTAGGAGGGTCATTGGGTGACGAAATGGAATTATCGTCCAGGAAACAACTTAGAGGCAGTTAACTTGGAAGGTGCCTTGGAATAAGCTGAATGTACAATGTAGGAATTTTTCAAATTGTCATTAAGATTTATACAACTGTAAATGCAAATATTGGCTCCTTCTGATATTTTGCTCTTTTAAGTATGGTGCACAAAGGTATACTGCTGGAGGCTTCTGCATCAGAAGTACCATTTGAGACACAGTGTTGTATAAAAATATTTAGCAGGAAAGCAGTCCTAGTAAGTAGCAACCCGTGTTTGCATAGCGGAAGTCCTTTGAGGAAACTCAGCTGAAGGAAGTACAGGGCGCAGTTGTAGCCTTCTTGCAGAGTGTGTGCTTTGTCTGTATGGAAATGATGTATCATTCTTTACCATGATTTCTGTACACGTAAATATAATGGTGGTTGGTTACCAGCTGCTTTTAAGACGTTAAGAACAGGGACCTTTGTCCCTATTCTGCATCGCAAGTTAGGCATTATGCATCAGTGTGCCGCACCCGAGAGGACATCAGCCGTCATTAAAGAAGTGGCAGAAGGAAGAGCCAGACAGACAGACTCACAAGCATCATGTTTAAAGGAGCTCGGAGGTAGTAAGCACGGAAAACTTATCCATTGTAGCAAAACAGCAGAAGGTTATTTCGTCAGTTTTTGTATTAATTCTCGGCTGAATGTTACCTATACTGAACTGTCAAGTAAATATATCATCACCATTTAGTGCCAGTTTAAACATCAAGGACCTCATGAGAACTATGACCGAATACCAGTAATATCTTGGGAAGCACTAGGCAGTTGATCTGTTATCTTAACTTCTTTCAAATTAAATGCAAATTTCTGGGAAAAAACAAGGACCTTGTAAGTAGAATCCTAATTTCTATTTGTATACCTTTTACCTAAACTACCAGCTGCTGGTAGGTTAGTAAGTCACAAACTTTCTATGAAGGTAAACTTAATGTCAAATGAGAGTTAAGGAGCTCTAAATTTCTCTGAAATTTCATATTTATCTTAAAAATTCACGTGACTTTTGTAGTACAACAACATAACACATTCAAAGTTATGTAAAGATGTGTTTAAAATTGACCCCCCCCCCCAAAAAAAATGTTCCATTTTAACTCACTGTAGTCCTTGGCACTTGCTATATATATAGTACTTCCAGTTTGCGAGGTAAGGCGCTGATGGTCAGTTTTGATTTAATTATCTGGCTTAAGATTTAATAAGTTTAACGTGTCCCACACTAGGAAGTCCAAGCAGCATTTATCTCACCTTTGAACACACATTTTCATAGTGTGTGGTGGTGTACAAACTCAACTCCAGGTCACTTTAGGTGTAAATATTCAGTTATCTAACACTAATGGGAAAAACTCCCTAGAGTTCTTTTCCAAAAGCAAATAAGGCCAATTTTAGAATTCATATGCTAGTGAAAAATAGGCACTAATCTCACTAGTGATTCAAAAGATAGACATGAGTTGATGCTGGTCACGGGTACAGTTTTGGTAATAATAGATACCAGTCTTTTTCAAGATGGAAAAGTAAACAGATCTAATTTATATATACGTAAGAAACAACATTCACAATGTGAGAGGAATTGTGAACTCACTTGATGAAACCTAATTTACAATTCTTTTTAAAAAAGTTTATCTGTTTGTTTGTTTATTTATTTGAGGAAAGTGAAGGGAGGGAGAAAGAGAGGGAGAGAAACGTCAGTGTGTGGTTGTCTCTCGCACGCCCCCTACGGGGCACCTGGCCTGCAACCCAGGCCTGTGTCCTGACTGGGGATTGAACTGGAGACCCTGTGGTTCCCAGGCTGGCGCTCAGTCCACTGAGACACACCAGCCAGGACTCCTAATTTAAAATTCTTACAAAGCTTCAAATAAATAAATAAAGGTCTGTCAGAACCTCTGAACAGTGCATCCTTTCTCTGTGGACAGTGTTTTTGTCATTCAGATTGTGAGTGTACAAAAGTAGGAGATAAGGATAACTACCATGGAGTAGTGTTGGTTTGAGAAAAATATCACATTAAAAGTCATTGGTGCTCTTCAGAGTATATTTATTTTTCATTGTAATATTTTTTATTATTTTAAAATTTAGAATTTATTTTTTAATGATAAATACATCGAGATATTCAAAATTCAAAAGAAATAAGAGTTTACAATATTTACTCCTTGTGTGTCCTAGAGATTTTTAAGCATTTGCAAGTATTAATATAGTTATTCTATATATTTTTCCTCTTTTAAACTGAAATTATAGCATATTTATATGTATGCTTCTGTACCTTGGAAAAAAGTTTTTTACGTAACGTAATTTTGTATCATTACGTCAAATGTCTTCTTCACCTTTTTTTTTTTTAGGACTTGCTGGTTTTCCCATGCGTGGCTGTATCTCAGTTTTTCCAACCATTGCCTCCTGTTGCACTTGCGGGTTGTTGCATTACTGTCTTAACTCCGTAAGACATTTTAGTGTTGAAGATCCTTGTTTCTTGCTTTCAGACCGAAATATTGCAGGGTTGTGAGAGGAATAAAGTAGAATGCTGGCAGCTGGGTGAGGAAGGCAAGACTTTAGCTAGTTTTTGTTTGTTAGAGGTAAAGAGTTCATATGAAGACTTTTTTCTTATTTAAAATCAGTTTCTTAGTCTGCTGTCCCACATGCCTGCACATAAGTGATAGCATTATATAGAAAGGGCTAAAAAAGGACAGAGAGAGAGGAAAAATCCCTGAGTGGTCCCGGGCAGCATTTGGCACCTGTGGAGAGAACCTTGTGTCCTAGAGCCAGAGGTCTGGCTTTGTGCTCCTGCTGAACTGGGAATGTGGGCAAGCCTGAAATTCTCAAATGACTGTTCTTTTTTACTTTACCCTTTTAAGATTATTTTTGTAATAATAACAATAAGAAAAATCTAGGTGTAAATAGTTTCAACAGTGGTTCCTATGTTCATTATTTTTTTGCTTTTTAATGCAGTTTTATTACAGTTATATGCTCCAAAAGTTATATTTTACTTTTTCAAAACCTGATTTTAAATTTTATAAGAAGATTATGATGCTCTATCTAATCTTTGGGATTTCTTCCACTTAATATTACATTGCTAAAATTCACCCTTATTATTACTTGTCATTAGGATTGATCATCTTACATTGTTATGTATATTTTATTCTATGACTAGAACCAGAATTTAATTGTTTGTTCCTCTGCTTATGGACATTTGGATTGTTTCTTTTAGTTCTGTTACTGGGAGCAGTGCTTCTACAAGTGTATTCTTATGCTTATTTTCTGTTGTACATGTACAAGAGTTTCTCTCAGTTACATACCTAGGAAATGAGCAGTTAGCTTATAGCATGTGTGGATTTTCCACTTCAGGAAACAATGGCAGTCATTTCACCAAAGTGCTTGTACTGCAACAAACGAGTTTCTGCTTCTGCGTGTTGTGAATAGGTAGATAGAGTTCGTACTCTCATGGGAATTACGTTCTAGTTAAATAAATACACAAGACGATTTTAGAATTATTGCAGTGTTATGCAAAGAATAGATGGGGTGTTGGGAGCTGGGCGACGGATGGTCTTCAGCCAGTTTCTAACTGTTAGAGGTGAAGAGCGATTGGAGAGGCTGTTTTAGTTAGTGTGACCTGTAGAAGGCCTCACGGGGGGCTCTTGAAGGTGAGATCTGGGGGAAGAGGCAGGTGCGTGGACTCCAGGCGGAGTGAGCACGGAGGCACTGGGGAAGGAATGAGCAGGGTCTGCAGCAGGGACAAAAAACCCCTTGTGGTTGGGAGGCAGTGGACCGAGAGGGAAGAGAGAGGTAGGCAGGACCAGAGTCTGACGGTGCGCGAAGAGCCATCAGGAATGGAAAGAGGGGAGTGATGTGAGCTTGTTTAGACTTTGAAATGATCAGTCTCCCGATTTTTTTGTTGACGAGTTACCAGACAAGGATGGGCAGGAGTGGAGCGGGGAGGTGGATCAGAAGCAGTTGTGAGTCTAGCCGGAAGGTGGCGCTAGACTGAGGAGGCAGTGCAGAGGGGAGAAACGGTGCGATTCTCTGACAAAGTGACGGGATATGCCGATAAAGTACTTCCGGATTTTTAGGGAGGTATAAGCTTTTAATTTCTAAAGTATGCCCCTTAATGATAAAAATTAATAATAATAATCAGTATTACTTAGAAGCCTTATCTCTGATTTAAAGAATTTGCTCAGCGATTTTAGTAGTGTTAACTGATTTTTCACTCGTCCATTTGAATCTGTGTTCTGGGCTGTCCCAGCAAGTGTGAAAGCTAGTTCCAGGGCCTGGCTCCAGTCCTTTCTTGTACATTTTCTGTCACTGCGCCTTGTTTTGTGGCCATAAATCCTGGTCTTTCATCTTGTAGTCCCTTGACTGGCCCCTGCCTGGGGATATCTGCCCTTGTTCTAACAGCCACTTCTTGCTGTGTGTTCTGCATTCTTGCGTCTGTACTTCCTTGGCAGCCATCTGTAGAATTAGGGCCGTGCCATCCAAAGCTGGACCTGCGTCGTCGGTGGGGCCAGAACTTCCCGAGACCTTGGATATTTGAGGTGAAGAAAGTAGTTGAACCTTAACTGTCAGAATTTCTGTAGAATTCAGTTACTTTCGTTTCTATATAATTAGAATTGATAAGATATAAGTGATTCGTTAGTTGATGTTAGGTTTAACTACATCTGTTAATGTAGCCTTCACATTTTAACCAGATTAATTTTGTAAATCATATCGTGTTGTACTTATGTTCAAAAGCCTATAATTTCTTGTGACCAGAGACTCTGTACTCCAATAATATCACTTCTACTTTTTTATATTACTACCACCCAGGGATGGAATTGGATTTTCTCTTACTTGGAGACCAAGCCCAGTGGTGCCCATTCCAGCAGATAACTGAAAAGTGGTACAAAGCCACTTTTGCTGCAGATGATGGAAGTTTCGGAATAGTTTATACATATTTATGCATGCAGAATCTAGTGTAGGGACTCGGTCACCCATATGGGGAAGAGAACAGAAACGTGGGTTGAAATCCTAGAATAGGCAGAGTCACGGCAGGTCCAGGTTAGGTAGCTGGTTGAATTAGTAAGGGGGAATTTTTGGGAAGGCGATATGGTATTAGTGTTTTGTGCTGTGACAAATGACCACAAACTTGGTGGATTAAAACTGCAGAAATGTATTCTCCTCCAGTCCTGGAGGGCAGAGGTTGGGAATCAAGATATGGCAGGGCCACACTCCCTGCAAACGTTCTAGGGTTCTTTGGCTCTTCCAGCTTTCCGTGGCTCCGGGCGTTCCTTGGCTTGTGGTTCTGTAAGTCTGACTAGTGCCTCTCTCTTCGCACAGACTTCTCCTGTGTCCCAGTCTTCTCCTCGTGTGTCTTGTAATGACATGTTATTGGATTTATGGCCCACCTGAAACCCAGGATGATTTCATCTCAGGATTCCTAACTAATGGCTGCAAAGATCCTTTTTCTTAATGAGGTAATACTCACTAGTCTGGGTGTAAGAACATGGATGTATCTTCTTGGGGGCTACCATTGAACCAACTACAGCAGCGGGCCCCAACCTTTTTGGCACCAGGGACCAGTTTCATGAAAGACAATGTTTCCACAGGCCTGGGGCAGGGGGATGGTTTCAGGATGATTCAAGTGCATTACATTCAAGCTCCCCTCCTGCTATGTGGCCCTGTTCCCAACAGGCCCTTACTACATTTACCAGGCTGAGACTCAGAGGATGGGGACCCCTGCACACAGTGATCCAAACCTGTGAAGTACTGCTTACTAACCTAGAAAATAATGGGAATGGTGACTGGGGAGTCAAAGACAGGGACAACTCCCTTTGTTGCTTTATCCCCCTCTACAACCTAGTTATCGTGACAGGCTCCCTTTCAAAGCATCGTAAGGTCTGTAAAGCAGAAAGTTCATATGCTGAGCAGTTCTCCCCAGCCCATCCTGGAGAGATGGTTTTGC